>PVJS01012515.1:0-20377 GCA_004027185.1 Glis glis
CTTTTTTTTTTTTTTTTTTGGTACTAGGGATTGAACCCAGGGGCATTCTATCTCTTAGCTACATCCCCAACCCTTTTTATTTATTTTGAAACAGGGTCTGGCTAAGTTGCCGAGGCTGGCCTTGAACCTGTGATCCTCCTGTCTCAGCCTCCCAAGTACTGGGATTACAGGAGTGTGCCACCGCGCCTCGCTCCCCACTTTCTTCATCATCCTAGTCTCAGCTCTGTCATCCCTTCCTTGGCTCCTCCTGCCCTCAGTCCCCTCTCTCCTATGGATATGGCTCTTCTAGAACATCTTTCACAGCCTGAAATGACCAGCCGCTTCTGTCTCTCCTGCAGATTCTCTGACTCAGGCTCAAAGCTGACTTCTGTGGCCTTGCTCAGCTGCAGATCTAGACTCAGGCCGGCCCGTGGCTGCAGATCTAGACTCAGGCCGGCCCGTGGTTAAATGAATGCACCCATGGGGACACGCTGGAGCTGAGGGGCAGAGGTGTTTGGGGGGTATTTTTCTGGCTTGGATTCAAGCTGGTGGTGGAGATGGCCGTAAAGAGTATAGTTAGGTCTGGGGGTGCATTGGGATTGGGTTGAATTTGAGGGTTAGTGTCACTTTTTTTTTTTTTTGCCATGCTGGGGATGGAACCTAGGGCCTCGCACATACCAGGTAAGCACTCTACCTCAGACTGAGCACCTGGGCCCAGGCTAGGCTCAAAAAATTTTGTTTTTTTGGTACTTGGATTGAACCCAGGGCATTCTACTTCTCAGCTACACTCCCAACTCTTTAAAAAATAAAAATCTTATTTTGAAACAGGGCCTTACAGTTGCTGAGGCTGGCCTCAAACTTGCGATCCCGTCTCAGCCTCCCAAGTACTAGGATTACAGGCATGTGCCACGGCTCCCACAACTAGGCCTAGGGTCACTTTGAATGCTGGGTTTAGGCCTTGTTGTGGGAATCACTTTGAAGGCAGTGTTGGGCCTGGGACCAGTGATCACTGGCCCAGGCTCAGTTGGGGTTGGGGTCAGCAGCTCCTCCCTGAGCTCTGTGGACACAGAGGCTGGGGTCAGGGGTTAAGATTCCAAGGTCTGTGGGCGTGGTGGCACATGCCTGTAATCCCAGTACTTGGGAGGCTGAGACAGGAGGATCATAGGTTCAAAGCCAGCCTCAGCAATTTAGCAAGACCCTCAACAACTTAGTAAGACTTTGTTTCCAAATAAAAAAAATAAAATAGGGCTGGGGTGTATCTCAGAGGTAGAATGCTGCTGGGTTCAATCCCCAGCACCCCCCCCCACACACACACAAAATGATGATGCATGCCTGTAATCCCAGTACTTGGGAGGCTGAGACAGGAGGATCACTGGTTCAAAGCCAGCCTCAGCAATTTAGTGACACCTTGTTTCAAAATAAAACATAAAAAAGGGCTGGGCAGTGTAGCTCAGTGGTAGAATGCCCCTGGGTTCAAACCTCAGTCCCCAATATAAGTAAAATATATGATTCAGTGGGATTTTATTTTTATACTTATTTAGTGGTACTGGGGATTGAACCTAAGTTCCTCAGCTACTTAGTGAGGCCCTCCGCAACTTCGTGAGACCCGGTTTCAAAATAAAGTATAAAAAATAGGGCCGGGGGGTGTAGCTCGGAGGTAGAACACCCCTGGGTTCAATCCCAGTAATCCCAGTAGCACCAAAAAAAAAAAAAAAAAAAGACTGAGGGTGTAGGGTGTAGTTTAGTGGTAGAGCGCCCCTAGGTTCAATCCCTAGTAACACACACACACACACACACACACACACACACACACACACGATTAATTCCAGAATGTTTGCATCACTCCAGAAAGAAGGCCTGTACCCATTACAGTCACTCCCATCCCTCTTTCCCCCAGGCCCTGGCAACCACGAATCCTCTCTGTCTCTATGGATTTGGGGTATTCTGGACATTGCATACAGATGAAATCATATACCTGGCCTTTTGTGTCTGACTTCTTTCACTAAGTACAAGGTTTTCAAGGTTCATCTACTTTGTAGCCTCCCCTTCTGTAAGCCTCAGTCTGCCACATTTCGGAAATAGGGTGGGGACAGTACTGGGGAAGGGGGAGCCCGGGCAGACCCTGAAGTGTGCCGAGTGTGTAGGGAGGCAGGTGCTGCCCCCGTGTGGTGTTCGGGAGAACTGCATCTGTCAAGGCTAGGGCTGGGACCGGTTTGGGTGGGGACTGAGCCCCCCATTCTACCCCCCCCCCCCCGTGATCCTACATCTCACCCCACAGGGTCTTTGGGATCCCAAAGCTTCTAGAACCTCATTCGGAACTTCTCTCTCTCTGCCTCCCGCCTTAATAATTCTCAGGCCTCACTTGCTGAATACTGGTAATAATGAGTTCTGATCCGACCCCCATGAAGCCCTTTTCTTACATATTCTTCTTGGTTTGTTGCACACTGAGGTTGCCGCTGTTATTATCCGGAAACAGGAAACCATGGTGGTTAAGAGCCCAAGTTCTAGTGTGGTGCGGCCCACGCCTGTAATCTCAGTACTTGGGAGGCTGAGGTAAGAGGATAGCAGGTTTGAGGCCAGTCTCAGCAACTTAGCAAGACCCTGAGCAAATTAGCAAGACTCTGTTTCAAAACAAAAAATAAAAAGGGCTGCGGACGTAGCTCAGAGGTAGGATGCCCCTGGGTTCAATCCCCAGTACCAACGACAACCCAAAACAGCCCAAGTCCTGGGATTTGGGGGCAGCTGGGTTCAAGTCCCTGCCCTGCTACCTACTGGCTCAGTCAGTCTCAGCATATGGCCTGTCTTGCTTGGGCTATGTTTCCTCATCTTTAAATGGGTTGGTAAGGATGACCCCTACCTCACCAGGTGGCAGAAAGGATCATTACTCAGAGCCTGGCATGGGAGAGAACCTGGCATGAATCTATATGGCCAGTGGTATCAATCAGGGACAAATGACAAGTGTTTAACAACGAGCTTTCTAGGGGGTGGGGTAGGAGCTTTGATTTGTAGCATTTGGCAATTTCCATGATGTAAATATCCCAACCAGGGATAATTTCATTGTGCGTGTGTGCGTGTGTGTGTGTGTGTGTGTGTGGGGGTGGTACTGGGGATTGAACCCAGGGGTGCTCTGCCACTGAGCTGCATCCCCAGTCCTTTTCATTTTTAAATTTTGAGACAGGGCCTTGCTAAGTTGCTTAGACTGGCTTCGAACCTGTGATCGTCCTGCCTCAGTTTTCCAAGTAGTGGAATTATAGGCGTGGGAGGTGAGTCACTAAAAGCATTTTGTGTGTGTGTGTGTGTGTGTGTGTGTGTGTGTGTGTGCGTGAGATACTGGGGATTGAATCCAGGGGCATTCTACCTCCAAGCTACACCTCCAGCCCTAATTTTATTTTTATTTTTGAAACAAGGTCTCACTAAGTTGATGAGAGTCTCCCTACTTGCTGAGGCTGTCCTCGAACCTGTGATCCTCCTGTCTCAGCCTCCCAAGTACAGGGATTACAGGCATGCGCCACCATGCCCTGCTCACTGAAAGCATTTTTGGGAAGAGATACACAGTAGCCCACTCTTAGCTCCCAGCTTAGCTAGGCAGATACAATAGATGTAAATAACCACACTCAGGATCATAGATTACAGGAAGATGAAGCAAAATAATTAGTATGTATGAGTGTATATTACCTTTGTTTTTAATATAATTTATTTAATTGTATGTTTGCATAATTTAATTTTTAATAATGGCCATAGTTAACTACCAGTTCCAAAATTTCTGAGACTATAAAATCAGCTTGCTGGAGCAAGCTCCAGCGCACTGCTGTTCTTAACATCCGTTCTTCAGAAAGGGAAACTGAGGCTCTGGAAGGTGAGCAGACTTTCAGACAGTTGGAGCATGACACAGACCTCATACCGGGGCCGTGCAATTGGGGGAACAGGACTAAGCAATTTCTTTTCTTTTTTTTTTTTTTTGCGGTACCGGGGATTGAACCCAGGGGCGTTCTACCTCCAAGCTACACCCCCGGCCCTATTTTTTATCCTTTATTTTGAAACCGGGTCTCACTAAGTTGCGGAGGGCCTCACTAAGTAGCTGAGGCTGGCCATGAACCCAGATCCTCTGGTCTCTGCCTCCCAAGTACTGGGATTACAAGCGTGCGCCACCGCGCCCGGCTCTTTCTTTCTTTCATTCTTCCTTCCTTCCTTCCTTCCTTTTTTCCTTCTTTCCTTCCTTCCTTCCTTCCTTCCTTCCTTTCTCTCTCTCTCTCTTTCTCTCTCTCTCTCTCTCTTTCTTCCTACCCTGGTCTGGAAGACATGGGTGGTTCCCAGAGCACTGGGTGCTCTCGGCAAGGCCCTTGCCATCTCGGCTCTGTTTGTCCATCCAGAGAGCAAGCGTGCCCTGCAGGCGAACACCTGCACAGGGTCCCCTGTACCTGCTTCAGCTGGCCAGGGAGATAATATGCAGAACTTTCCCCGCCTCCCCCTCATTTTATAGCCTGGGAAAGTGAGGCCCGGGAAGAGCCGGTGCCTGTTCGGGGTCATACAGGTGTACCAGTCATGCAGGTGGACTGCGAGGGTCCTCAGACCCCAGCTTCGGTGCAGAGCACACTGCAGCCCCCAACCTGGGGGTCTGCAGCTTTCAAGGGGGTCGCGGCCAGCCTTGTTGGAGAGGCTAGTTAGCCCTCTGCGGTGGCCAGACCCTAACACCCTCCCATCCCCCAAACGCCCCACATCCTTAGCCTTCTGTGGGGAGGGTGCTTGGGCCCCAGGACAGGGCGCCGCGCCGCGGGGAGAATGCGGGCAGTACCCTCGGCCTGGGCCTGCCTTTGCGGGGGGCTTCTCTGCTTCTTTCTCTTTATCTCCGTTCTCTTCACAGATCTCTGCGTCTCTGTCTCTCCCTCTGTCTCGGCGTGTGGGTCTCTTTCAGTCTTTGTCCCTCCGTGCCTCTGTCTCCTTCACACCTTCTCTTTCTCCCTACCGGTCTCCCCCTCTTTCTGCCCTTCTCTGTCTTTTTGTCTCTCCGTCCTTTGCCTCTCTGTTCACTTCTTTGTGTCTCCGTTTCCCCCCATCTCCGCCTCTCTCTCTCTCTCTCTGTCTCTCTATCTCTACATCTCTTCGTGTCTTTCTGGGCGTCTCTGGCACTCTGCCTCGGCATTTCTCTGCCCTTCTCTTTTCCGGTGAGTCGGCTCTCCTGTGAGAACCTGCTCGCCGTCAGCGCGCCCAGACCTGCCTCCGCCCCCGAGCCCCGGCCAGCCCGGGCCTGCGCCTTTAAGGGCCGGCGGCGGGGGCGTGGCCTCGGAGCCCCGCCCCTGCGCCCCTCCCCCTGACGTCCCTTCCTCCCGGCCCCTCCGCCGCCTCCCTCCGCCGCCGCCCCGGCCGGCTCCGCGCCCCCTCCCCGGCCCCCGCCCGCCGCCCGCCGCCCGCCGCCCGCCGCCCCCATGGCGCCCCGGGCCCCCGCTGCACCGGGCCACTAGACCCTCGGCGCCCCTCCCCGCCCTGCCCTCTCTCCCACGGCGTGGACTCGGGCGTCCGGGGCGCCCAGCTTCTGAGCTCGCGTCCCCGGGCCGGCGGGGGGGGAGGGGAGCAGAGGGGACCCCGGGATCCCCGCCCCCCCCACCCGGCCGCCCCTGCCCCCTGGGACCCCGAGAAGATGTCTTCGCGGACGGCGCTGGCCCCGGGCAACGATCGGAACTCGGACACGGTGAGTAGGGCCCGGCCCCTTGGGGGAACCTTGGCTGGGTCCTGTCGCCGAACCCGTCGCCCCGCGGTGCCACTGGCCCCGCGAGCCCCTAACCTCATTCCCCGGGCCCGACCCGGCTCGCCAGCTCCTGACCCCTCCCGGACTTCCAGGCCTCTCGGCCCTGTCCCCCTTCCTCAGCCCAGCCGGACCCCCAGCAGCGTCCCTCTCTCGGGACCCCTCTCTTGTCCCTCTGCAGACCGCTTCCGCTCGGGTCTCTTCCCTCCAGGAAGCCCCCTCCCCTGCCTTTCGGGAGCCCCTCCCTTCTCCAGCGTGCTCTCCCCCAGCCCTCTCCCCCTCTGGCTGTCCGCAGCCGACAACTCGCCCCTTCCCGGATTTGCAGGGCCCCTGACCCCCACGGCCCAGCCCTGGCCCTCTCCCAGCCAGGCCTGGCCCAGCCCTGCCTCCGGCTCCGGCCTTCCTCCACTGGGTCTGAGCGCCGGCTGGCTGGAGGAGACCCCTCCTCATCCCCAGCCCTCTGCCCCTGCAGGACCCACCCTGTCCCTGCGGGCAGCCTCTCACAGGAAGCCGGGTTCCACCTTTCCTGGGCCCAGGGCCCTTTCTGGCTTCTTCAAGGTCCTCCACTTCCAGGCCTGGTCCTCTTCTGCCAAGCAGACCGTCCTTGGATTCCTGGCACCCCAGGGCCCCCAGGTGCTACCCAGACCCTCTCTGGTCTCTTCCTCTGCCAGGAAGCCTTGGCCTCCAACCTCCAGGCCCCCAGCCCAGGCTTGGATGGCTAGGCCCTGGACCAGTCTGACTCCAGGCCTAGCCTCCCCATATCCATTCCTCAGCTTCAGGCCAGCCCCTCCCCAAGCCCCCCAACCTCTTGACCCCTTCCTAGGCCCAGTTGAGGCCCCTTCCTCACAGGCTACCATCTCTTTCCCTGGGTTTCCAGGCCCCATCCCCTCTCCTGCCCCAGGGCCTCCCCTTTCATTGTCAGGGGTCTGGCCTCCTGAGGAAGCCCCCTCCTCAGCTTCCCAGGTCTTCCTCAGCTCAAAAGGCCTGGCTCCAGATCCCGCTTCCAGAAGAGTCCTGGTCGCAGCCTCTGATCCCATCCTGGCCCTAAGCCCTCTTCTCTTGGGGTCACTCTGCTGGAAGCCCTCTTCCCAGATCCCTAGGCCTGCACTTATTCCTCTGGGCTGCCCCTTGTCCAGGAAGCACCTTCCCCCATACTTTCAGGACCACAGACCTTTCTCCAGTTCCAAAGACTGCTCCTGGAAGCCCCTTTCTTGTTGATTTCTGGGAGTTTCTCTGAGGCTCAGGCCTCTGGCCCAGGGATGCCTGGCCTCTGGTTTCTACACCCTCCCCTCCAATATGGCTTCATCCCTTCCCACCACTCCTGCACCCCTTTGCCCCTGCACTGCAGCCCAAAACAATCCCACAAAGACCCCCCTCCTCATTTCCCATGTTTTTGACCACTCTTGATGTTCCTAAAGACCAGCCCAGCAACCAGTCCCAGACTTCTTCAGCTAGGGTCTTTGTCCCTTCCCTTCAAGCCTTCTGCCAGGTGCGTAGCCCTCCCTCACAGCCGGTTTCACCCCAGATCCCCTTCTTCATCTCACAGGGTCTCCCCCACAGAGACACCCCTCCCCACCCCATCGTCACTGTCGGCCAGAACTTCAGTTTGGAGTTAGGGAGGTGCCCAGCCCACGGTCCTGGGTTCAAATGCTGGCACTCTATGCTGGCTTGCATTGTGTCCTCAGACAACTGGTTCTCCCTCTCTGAGCCTCAGTTTCCTGCCCTGGCAAATGGGGGTGACACCTCTCGAGTCCCTCAGAGGATTACCCGAGCCAATGTGGGTGAAGCCTGGCACCTAGGAAGCACTCCTCAGATGTCGGCTGCTGGAGCACTGTGGCTATGAGTCAGCCCAGGGCTGTCATTAGCTGTCGTGTGAGCTGGCAGAGCCTGCTCCAGCCTCAGTTTGCCTGTCTCTAAATGGGGCTGACAGTAGCACCTCCCTTTCGGGACCTTTTTAGGAGATTACCTGTTGTTATTACTGCTGCAATTATTCAGATAAACTTGGGTTCAAATCAAGTTTCCGTTCTAGCTGTGTGACCCTGGGCGAATGACCTCAGCTCTCTGGAGCCCCAGTTTCCGTGCCTGTAAAATGGGGCTCATACCAGCACTTCCTCTTTCCTTTGTTGTTGAGGATGGCTGATTATCTCCTGTCTTCCACCTCTAGTTAGGGAGTCCTTCTGGTCAGTCCTGGCAGGAAGTCACCTGTCTTCCTCTGGAATCCAAGGTGGCATCCCCTTCACCTGCTACCTGGTCACCATGGTGACAGCCACATGGGTTATGCTCCCTACCCCAAGTTCTAGGGCCCCCCACGAGGGAGGAGGCTGGCCTCCCTGGGTTCCCTAGCAACAGGCCTAGCGTTGGGGTGCCAGCCGGGCGGGAGGGATCCGGGCCAGCCGGTGCTTTGGGCCAATTTAGCTCCAGCCCCCAGCCCCTGGGGGCTTTGTCACCCACTGCCCCAGCTACCCCTTCCAGGGGTTCCTCAGCCACCTGCCTTCAGTGGGGTGGCATCCCACCTCCAGTTGGCCCCCTGGTGCCACCTACAGGGATTCTTCTCCAATCCTTATCTCAGTGGGGATCCAGACCTTATCAGGCAGGATCTCCACCTCCCTCCCCCGACCTGGGAGGAGGCCCAGGTTGTGAGCAGCGTGTGGGAGACAGCTCAGCGCTCAGTAGTCAGCGGCCTGGGTTCAAATCCCAGGTGCTCTGCCACTGACCTTGGGCTCCGTACTCTCCCTGCCTGAACCTGGGGGGAGTCTTCGGGGTCCCTGTTTAGAGAATGCGCATCATAGCTGGTCCCATTTTGAAGACCAGGGCGAGAGCGCAGTGGGCAGTGGACATGCTGTTAGAGTGCCTTCATTGAAGGTTGTCACTGCCCCACCTTGGGGGGCACTGGCTTTGTGCCCCTTGGGAATGAGCTGTGTGACCTTGACTAGGCACTTCCCTCTTCAAGCCTCAGTTTCTCCTCTGGAATATAGAAGTGCAGGTGCCTCCCTCATTGGGCCGCTGCAGGAATTAAATGTAGGAGAGGTGCTGATTTGCACCCACAGTGTGATCTAAAAAGTGATGCAGCAGGTGGGGTGGAATAGTGTGGTGATAGAGAAAAAAATCAGCTTGGTGACCTGGCTGGGTTCGGATTCCGGCTGTGGACCTCAGTTTCCCCACTTGTAAAACAGGCAAGTGACATCAATGACCAGTGCTTATTAAACATTGGTTGTAGCCTGTAATCCCAGTACTTGGGAGGCTGAGATAGGAGGACTGCAGGTTTGAGGCCAAGCCTTAGCAACTTAGCAAGACCCTGTTTCAAAATAAAAAATAAAAAAGGGCTGGAGGTATAGCTCAGAGGTAGAATGCCCCTGGGCTCAATCTCTAGTATCAAAAAAAAAAGGGTTATCACTACAAAGTGGCCTGGCAGAGATGACCTGCAAGGAGTGGACCAGGGCCCTCCGCTCATTGGCTGCCTGGCCTTCTGTCTTCCCTGGCGTCCTTTGTCCTCCTGCCTCCCACCCCCAGCTCTGAGAAGGGCACAGGGCGGCACAGCCTGGGCAGAGTTGTTTTGGCTGAGGCCTCTGGCACCCTGGGCCCCAGCCCTGAAAGGAAGCCACGGTCCCTAGGGCTCACAATCAGGACAGGGCAGCTCGGAGCAGGCAGGTGACCTGCAGGGGAGAGAGGCCCTGGAGGGACAGGACGGCAGGAACAGAACGTTGGGGACAGAGTGATGGCGTGGGAGACAGGTCAGGGCTCACATCAAGGGGCGGTTGGGGCGGTGGAGGGCAGCCCAGGGAAGAAGCAGTGTTTCCCACGGTGGCAAGTAACAGCGACAGGACTGGGATGTTGGGGCAGAAGGAAAGGCTTGGTTCCAGTGTTTGGAGTAGAATCCAGGGCAACAATGATTGGAATACGTAGTCCTCCCATATTCATGGGAACAGGTTCCCAGACCTCCAGGAGACGCCTGAAACCATGGACATCCCAAACTGTATATATACTTTTTTTTTTTTTTGGTGCTGGGGATTGAACCCAGAGGCATTCTGCTTCTGAGTTATACCCTTTTTATTTTGTATTCTGAAACAGGGTCTCCTAAGTTGCTGAGGGTCTCACTAAGTTGCTGAGACTTGCCTTGAATCTGCAATCCTCCTCTGTCAGCCTCCCAAGTACTGGGATTATAGGCGTGTATCACTGTGCCCGACTATAAATTTTTCCTGTGCATATGTACCTATGATAAAGCTTAATTCTAAATTAGGTTCAGCAAGGGATGAACAATAACTATTAATAAAATAGAACAATTATGCCGGGCGTGGTGGCGCACGCTTGTAATCCCAGTACTTGGGAGGCTGAGACCGGAGGATCCGGGTTTGTGGCCAGCCTCAACTACTTAGTGAGGCCCTCCGCAACTTAGCGAGACCCTGTTTCAAAATAAAGAGCTTGGAGGTAAAATGCCCCTGGGTTCAATCCCCAGTATCCCCCCCAAAAAAAATAGAACAATTAGAATAATACACCATAATACAAGTTATTTAAAACATAGGGATGGTCTATTACTGGACTTTTCCATTTAATATTTTCAGGCAGCAGTTGATCACAGTTAATCAAATCATGGGAGGCAACGCTGTGAATGAGGTGGTGGGGGCACTGTGCGATGCTAGGGGCAGTCACCTGGGACTGGAGTGATGGTCAGGATGGAATGTTGAGTCCAGATGGGGTCAACGTTGATTGGGGTTGAGGTTTACTACATTTAGAATAAAATAGCTGGAGCCAGGGTGTGCTGGTGCACGCCTATAATCCCAGTACTTGGGAGGCTGACACAGGAGGATCTCAGATTCAATGCCAGCCTCAGCAACTTAGTGAGACCCTCAGTAACTTAGTGAAACCCTGTTTCAAAATTAAAAAAATAGGGTGGGAGTGTAGCTCAGCAGTAGAATACCCCTGGGTTCAATCCCCAGTACCACACACAAAAAACAAGTAAAATAACTGGAGGTACCCATAATGAGAAGAGGAGGCTGGGGGTAGACCAGCCCCTCCGGATGCTACGGGGTCTGGGGGGGGTACAGGTTTTTCTGTGTGTGGCACTGGGGGCTAAACCCAGAGGCATTCTACCTTCAAGCTATGTCCCCCAGCCCAATTTTCTTTTATTTTTTTCTGGTACTGGGGATTGAACCCAGGGGCATTCTACCTCTGAGCTACACCCCCAGCCCTATATTTTGAAACAGGGTCTCACTAAGTAGCTGAGGCTGGCCGCAAACCCGGATCCTCCGGTCTCAGCTTCCCAAGTACTGGGATTGATTACAGGTATGTGACACCACGCCCAGCTTATTTCTTATTTTGAAACAGGGTCTCACTAGGTTGATGAGAATCTGACTACTTGCTGAGACTGTCCTTGAACCTGCGATCCTCCTGTCTCAGCCTCCCAAGTACTGGGATTATGGGCATGCACCGCCGTGCCTGTCTGGACACAGTTTTTATTTCTGGAGGCCTTCTCTTATAGTAAGGTGGAGAATCCATACGTGTGGTGGTTCTCTATGGCCTGAGTTTCAAAAGGGCCACAAGGGGTTGGTGGCTGGGGCTCCAGTGAACTGCCCCGGCCCACAGGTGCGGCTGGAGGTGGGGTCGGCCGGCTCACGCTCCTCTCTCCACTCAGCATGGCACCTTGGGCAGTAGCCGATCTTCAGACAAAGGACCATCCTGGTCCAGCCGTTCCCTGGGTGCCCGCTGCCGGAACTCCATCGCCTCCTGCCCAGAGGAGCAGCCCCACGTGGGCAACTATCGTCTGCTGCGGACCATCGGGAAGGGCAACTTCGCCAAAGTCAAGCTGGCTCGGCACATCCTCACTGGTCGGGAGGTGAGTGCGGGGTCCCTGGGGCCCAGGAGGGGTCTTGTAGGACCAGAGGTCCCCGGGGAGTCCAGGTCGGGCCTCGGTATGCTTCATGACCTCAGGGAAGGCCCTGACTCTTTCAGATTTTTTTCCCCTGAATGACTTCAATGGGAGAAGAGAACCAACTTCAGGCCCTCCCTGAAGTCCTCCAGAAAATCTCAGATCTTAGGCAGAGCTGTGTGTTCTAGTATCTGTTTTGTTTTGTTTTGGGGGTACTAGGGATGGAACCCAGGGGTGTTCTACCACAGAGCTTATTTATTTATTTATTGTAGTACTGGGGATTGAACCCAGGGGCATTCTACCTCTGAGTTACACCCCTAGCCCTATTTTTATTTTTTATTTTGAAACGGTCTAAGTTGCGGAGGGCCTCACTAAATTGCTGAGGCTGGCCACAAACCTGTGATCCTCCTGTCTCAGCCTCCCAAGTACTGGGATTATAAGCATGCACCACCATGCTTGGCCTGGCCTTTTTTATTTATTTTTAGTTTTGAGACAGGGTGTCCCTAAATGGCTGAGGCTGGCCTCAAACTTATGATACTCCTGTATCTGCCTCCCAAGTACTGGGATTATAGGGTTGTTTTTTTTTTTTTGGTACTGGGGATTGAGCCCGGGGGCATTCTACCTCCAATTGACACTCCCAGCCCTGATTTTTAATTTCTTATTTTAACATAGGGTCTTACTAAGTTTCTGAGGCTAGCCTCAAACATGAGACCCTACCAAGTACTGGGATTACAGGCGTGTGCCACTACACTTGGCTGTGTGTTGTACTTTTGTGTGTGTGTGTGTGTGTGTGTGTGTGTGTGGTACTGGGGTTTGAACCTAGGGGTGTTCTACCCCTGAGCTATATCCCCAGCCCTATTTTGTTTTTAGTTTGAAACAGGAGCTGGCTTCAAACCTGTGATCCTCCTGTCTCAGCCTCCTAAATACTGGGATTATAGGTGTGCCCGGCTTGTGTGTTGTACTTTTTTTTTTTTTTTTTGTGGTACCAGGGATTGAACCCAGGGGCATTCTACCTCCAAGCTACACCCCCAGCTCTATTTTTTATTCTTTATTTTGAAACAGGGTCTCAGTAAGTTGTGGAGGGCCTCACTAAATTGCTGAGGCTGGCTGCGAACTTGCAATCCTCCTGTCTCAGCCTCCCAAGTGCTGGGATTACAAGCGTGCACCACCACGCCTGGCTTGTGTGTTGTACTTCTAAGGATGTATGTGGTCTTTGTCCATAAACCTGGGCTGCTTCCCTATTTTAATGGTGGACTCTGGTTCCTTGGGATCTTTCTGTGATCTTGAGAACATACCAGCTTTGTGTTCTGTTCCCAGTTATACACAGCCTCACTCTCCTGCCTTCCCTCCAATGATCCCTGGCCACATCATTGCAGAAAGGGCCCAGGCAGACCTTGTGACTTAGGTGTGAGACCTCAAATCCTTAAAGGAAAACAAGAGTCGGGTGTGGTGGCGCACACCTATAATCCTAGTCTTTGGGAGACTGAGACAGGAGGATCACAGGTTTGAGGACAGCCTCAGCAATTTAGCGAGGCCCTCAGCAACTTAGACCCTGTTTCAAAATAAAATAGGGCTAGGGGTGTAGCTCAGAGGTAGAATGTGCCAGGGTTCAAGCCCCAGTACCACCAAAATTAATTAATTAATTAATTAATTAAAGGAAAAAGAGCCAGGTGTGGTGGTGCATATCTGTAATCCCAGCTCTTTGGAGACGGAATCAGGAGGATCGAAGATTGGAGTCTCAGCAATTTAGCAGGACCCCCAGTAACTTAGCGAAACCTTGTTTCAAAATAAGAAGGGCTGGAGATAATCACTAGGATGGAAAATTCCCCTGGGTTCAATCCCCAGTACCAAAAAAAAAAAAGAAGATGGTGGGCGATTTTATGATTTCCTCTGCACTCGCTCTATAACTGTAGAAGTGTTGGAAGTGACTTCTCTTGCCTTAACTACGGACCCTTCCCCTGCCCATAGGCTGTCAGTGCCATAGGCACGAAAGACACCAGGCCCCGGTGGTTTTATGGGCAGATTCTATGAAGCATGCAAATGTGCCCGTTCTTCCAGATACTAAAGAAAGGTTCCACTGCCCAACGGATTTCTGTATGCCAATTTAACCATAACAGCAAAACCAGACAAGAAACAAAATGACAGGCAGGCGAATCTAGATATAAATCTCTCTCTCTTTTTTTTTCTTTTGAGGCGGGGTCTCACTCTGTTGCCTAGGTTGGCCTCAAACCAAAAATCTTAAACAAAATATTAGCAAATAGAATCTGGCAAATGAATGAGAGCAAGCGCCTGATGACAAAGCTGGGTTTATCCCAGGAATTACAAAGTTCTTTTCCATTTGACAATTTATGCATGCACTTCGCCACATTCACAGATTAAAGGAGAGAAACCATATGATCGTCTCAATACTGGCATCAAAAGTGTTTGACGAAAATTTTTAAAAATCCATTCGTGAGACTATGAGGAAAGCTAAGAGACCCTCTCCCCCACAGAGAACACGCCGTTCCCCATATGCGGCTTTTGCACATGATTCCAGAGGTTTCTTTTTCTTGTGTGTGTTACTGGGGATTGAACCAAGGGGTATTCTACCTCCAAGCTACACCCCCAGCCCTTTTTATACATATTTTTTTCTTTTAAAACAGGGTCTTGCTAGGTTGCTGAGAGTCTCACTAGGTTGCCAAGAGTCTCGCTATATTGCTGAGACTGTCCTGGAACCTGTGATCTTCTTGTGTCAGCCTCCCAAGTACTGGTATTACAGGTGTGCCCCACCACGGCCTGGTGATTCCAGCAGTTTCTGAGAGGACTGAATTCTAAGGGAGAAAGGCCTCCCGGGGCCAGTTCTTTAATCCAGTGCATCGGGGTGGCTCAACACCCTTTGGGAAAACTATAAGCCTAGGGCTACATTAAGACTTTTTTCCCTTCAATACTAGGAATCAAATTCAGGGATGCTCTACCACTGAGCTACTGAGCTACACCCTAACCCTTTTTATTTTGTACTGGGAATTGAACCCAGGGGCGTTCTACCACTGAGCTATACCTCTAGCCCTTTTTTTGTGTGTGTGGTACAGTAGATTGAACCCAGGGGCGTTTTACCTCCGAGCTACACCCCCAGCCCTATTTTTTATTCTTTATTTTTGAAACCAGGTCTCACTAAGTCGCGGAGGGCCTCATTAGTAGCTGAGGCTGGCCGCGAACCTGGATCCTCCTATCTCCGCCTCCCAAGTACTGGGATTACAAGTGTGTGCCACCACGCCTGGCTTCCTCTAGCCCTTTTTATTTTATATCTTGAGACAGGGTTCCACTTAGTTGCCAGTATTACAGGCGTGTACCACTGTGCCTGACTTATGCTAAGACTTTTTTTTTTTGTACTGGGGATTAAATCCAGGGGCATTCTCGCCAAGCTACGAGTCCTATTTATTTTTATTTTTTTATTTTTTGTTTTGAAACAGGGTCTCACTAGGTTGTTGAGAATCTTTCTAAATTGCTGAGGCTGGCTGCAAACCTGCTATCCTCCTGTTTCAGCCTCCCAAGTACTGGGATTACATGGTTGCGCAGATTAAGATTTTTTTTCTTTCTTTTTTGTGGTACTAGAGGCATTCTACCTCTGAGCTACACCCCCAGCCCTATTTTATTATTTTTTTTATTTTATTTTTTTGCGGTACTGGGGATTGAACGCAGGGGCGTTCTACCTCCGCGCTACACCCCCGGCCCTATTTTTTATACTTTATTTTGAAACTGGGTCTCACGAAGTTGCGAAGGGCCTCACTAGGTAGAGAGAGAGAGAAAGATAGGGAGGGAGAGAGAGAGAGAGAGAGAGAGAGCTGAGGCTGGCCGCGAACCCAGATCCTCCAGTCTCCGCCTCCCAAAGTACTGGGATTACAAGCGTGTGCCATCACGCCCGGCCCTATTTTATTTTTTGTTTTGAAACAGGGTCTCACTAAATTGCTGAGGGCCTCACTAAGTACCTGAGGCTGACCACGAACCTGCAATTCTCCTGTCTCAGCCTCGCAAGTACTGGGATTACAAGTGTGCGCCACCACACCTGGAATTGATTAAGACTTTTTAAAAGCCACTCGCAGCCGGGCGTGGTGGTGCACACTTGTAATCCCAGTACTTGGGAGGCTGAGACAGGAGGATCCGAGTTCGTGGCCAGCCTCAGTTACTTAGTGAGGCCCTCCGCAACTTAGTGAGACCCTGTTTCAAAATAAAGAATAAAAATAGGTCTGGGGGCCGGGCATGGTGGCGCACACTTGTAATCCCAGTACTTGGGAGGCAGAGACTGGAGGATCCGGGTTCGCAGCCAGCCTCAGCTACTTAGGCCCTCTGCAACTTCGTGAGACCCGGCTTCAAAATAAAGTGTAAAAAATAGGGCCGGGGGTGTAGCTCAGAGGTAGAATGCCCCTGGGTTCAATACCCGGTACCACAAAAAAAAATTAGGTCTGGGGTATAGCTCAGAGATAGAATGCCCCTGGGTTCAATCCCCAATACCGCCAAAAAAAAAAAAAAATATATATATATATATATATATATAAGCGCCACTCGCTACTGAAAAACTTACACCATTTTATCCTAATGTGTAATTCAAAATAGAAACTAAGCTGTAAAGTAAGTATAAGGAAAATTCAGTACTTTTTTTCCCACAATGACTCCCTCAAAGATCTTTTTAAAAATATATATAGCTGAGCATGGTGGTGCATACCTGTAATCCCAGTACTTGAGAGGCTGAGACAGGAGGATTGCAGGTTAGGAACCAGCTTCAGCAATTTAGCAAGACCCTCAGCAACTTGGTGAGACCCTGTTTCAAAATAAAAAAATAAGCCAGGTGTGATGGCGCACATCTGTAATCCCAGTACTTGGGAGGCTGAGACAGGAGGATCACAGGTTCGAGGACAGCCTCAACAAGTAGTGATACTGTCACCAACCGAGCAAGACCCTGTTTCATAATAAAAATAAAAAAATAGGGCCGGGGGTGTAGCCCAGAGGTAGAATGCCCCTGGGTTCAATGCCCAGTACCACCACAAATATATATATATACATATATATATATATATATATGTATATATATATATATAATTAATATACACACACATACATATATATATATCTTGCTGGCGTGATGGTGCATGCCTGTAATCCCAGTATTTGAGAGGCTGAGAGAGTAGGATCACAGGTTTGAGGCCAGTCTCAGCAATTTAGCAAGGCTCTCAGCAACTTAACAAGACTTTGTTTCAAAACAAAAAATAGGGCTGGGGCTAAGTGTGGCGGTGCACACTTGTAATCCCAGTACTTGGGAAGGTGACAGGAGGATTGCAGGTTTGAGGACAGCCTCATCAAATAGTGAGACTCTCATTGACCTAGTGAGACCCTATTTAAAAAAATAAAAGTAAAATAGGGCTGGGGGTGTAGCTCGGAGGTAGAATGCCCCTGGGTTCTACCCCTAGTACCACAAAAGAAAAAGAACTTTGACCTCTCCCCCTTCCTTCCTCCACCTCTAGGTCGCCATCAAGATTATTGATAAAACCCAGCTGAACCCCAGTAGCTTGCAGAAGGTGAGGACCTGGGAGAGTAGGAGCAAGGTTCTAGGGACGTTGGGGAGCCCCGCCTGAGCCCTTCTGCTGGAGCCTGCTTGGGGGGGGTTCCCCAAACCATTCACTCTCACTCTCCTTTGTCTCTCTTTCCCCCCTCACCCAGCTGTTCCGGGAAGTCCGCATCATGAAGGGCCTAAACCACCCCAACATCGGTGAGGAGGGGAAGGGCTCAGAGGCAGGCAGGAGGGAACGTCGGGAGAGAGGGGACGATTGGTTCCTCTTAGTGGTATCACTGCTGCGTGGCTTTGGCCAAGCCACGGAACCTCTCTGAGCCTCTGCTTCCTTCCCTGGAGTGGGGCTGAGAAAAGGACCTATTTCAGAGTCATCGTGAGGATTGGATAAAATTATGCATCCAGAAGGCTTCATGCGGGGCTAAGCTGTGGGATCTGGTGCTTTCATCAGGAGCATCATCATCATTGTCATCAGGCAGAGAGGGGACAGAGGCCCTTTATTGAGAGATGCAGGGTTTAGTCTGACATGGATGTAGTGGTAGCATTTGATCCCACACTCCATTCATTTTTTTTAACTCAATAAACATTTACTGGGAAGCTGCTGTGTGCCAGGTGCCAGGGACAGTGAAGAAAGTTGACACAAATCCCTGGCCTCACTTGCTGATGTTCTTGTGAGAGAAGGTGGGAAAGGTTTGGAAAAGTCGGGCTGAGTGGTTTGGAAAATGCAGCCATCCGTAGGGAGGCATGGAGGGCTCTTGAGCAGGGGTGTTGGGGTTAGCGCGTCCACCTCGGTGCTGAGGCTGAGGGGAGAGAGGGGGTCTTCTCTTCCCACCTAACGCATGTCCTCCCCACCCCCATGGCGGCAGTGAAGCTCTTCGAGGTGATCGAGACTGAGAAGACACTGTACCTGGTGATGGAGTACGCAAGCGCCGGTGGGTGAGGCCCCGCCCCGCCCCGTGGCCCCGCCCCCGCCCGTGGCCCCGCCCCCGCCCTGACCCACCGCCTCTGCCCGCAGGAGAAGTGTTTGACTACCTCGTGTCCCACGGCCGCATGAAGGAGAAAGAAGCCCGCGCCAAGTTCCGACAGGTCAGAGGCAGGGCTGGGGGGCTGTCCAGTGACCTGGGCGGGGTGAAGGTGCAGATGGCCAGGTGTGAGGGCATGCCGTGCATGAGGGCAGGTGCTCAGCTGGGTGGGCAGGAGGCAGCTCAGGTGTGAAGGTGCCCAGGTGTACAGGTGCTGGGTGTGTGGGTGCACAGGTGTGCCCAGCCCACAGGCATGTGAGAGCAGCAGTGTGCGTTGGCAGATGGGTGCCCAGGGGCACAGGTGAGTGGGTAAAGACAGATGGCAGCCCTGGAGATAGGCGAGAGGGGGCCAGGTGTGGGGATGTGAGTTTGCTGGTAAGAGGCTGGCGCATGCCTCTAATCCCAGTAGTTGGGAGGCTGAGACAGGAGGATCGCAGGTTTGAGACCAGCCTCAGCAACGCAGTGAGACCCTCAGTAACTTAGTGAGACTGTTTCAAAATAAAAAAATAAAAACAGCTGGGGTGTAGCTCAGAGGTAGAATGCCCCTGGGTTCAAATCCCAGTACTAGCTGGGCATGGTGGCTCACGCTTGTAATCCCAGTACTTGGGAGGCTGAGGCAGGAGAATCATAGGTTCAAAGCCGGCCTCAGCAATTTAGTGAGACTGTCAGCAACTTAGTGAGATCCTGTTTCAAAATAATAAAATAAAAAGGACTGGGGATATAGCTTGGAGATAGAATGTGCCTGGGTTCAATCCCCAGTACCACAAAAATAAATACATAAATAAGACTGGGGTTGTGGCTCAGAGGTAGAATGCCCCTGGGTTCAAGCCCCAGTACCAAGAAAAAAAAAGGACGTACAGGTGCAGAGTGCTCAGGCGTGTGTCAGTGAGGATGCCCAGGTGTGTCGGAGCAGGGGCGGGGGCCCAGGTGTGTGGGTGAGAGGACACGCTGGTTCAAGGGCCTGGGTGGGTGAGTAGGAGGCGTGTGGATGGCTGGGTGCGGGGTGAGTGTGCCCAGCATTTGCAAGCCAGGGAGTCTGGAACTGTCCAGCTGCCCTGGCACAGCTGTCCTGGGTGTGAGGGACATAATTCTCCGTTATTTGGGGCCACACGTCCATCCCCAGGCCAGCACGTTCTCTCAGGGCGTCCCCGTGTGAAGGTCAGGAGGGGGCTCGTCCCATGTCTTGCTTCTGAGGTTCCTGGACCTGAGAGTGTCCAGGCGTGAGGCTGTCAGGGATCTGAGCGGCATCTCCCGCCATGGCCAAGTGGGGGTGAGGCCCCAGGGTCATGGCCTGCATCAGGGGAGGCTGGGGAGACTGAGCCCTTGAGGGGTCACAAGTAACAAACCTTCCTCCTCCCAGATCGTATCGGCCGTGCACTATTGTCACCAGAAAAACATTGTACATAGGGACCTGAAGGTAAGCAACCCCCGCTGTGACCTCAGGGACCTGCTCAGCCCCACCTTCCCCCACCATGGTCCCCCATCCCCTCTGACATGTCCCCCAGCTCCTCCCTCCGCACGCAGGCCCTCTGCTCCTTCCTGAGCTTTCGAGGCCAACGGGGTGGGGGGGGGCGGGGGAGGGTGGGAGAGAAACAAAGTGTCCTGGGGTGGCCACGTGACTCTGTGGGAAAGAGACAAGGACACTGGGATGCGATAAAGAGCTGTCACTCTCAGCCTTCGGGGCCTTGGCATCTCTCAGACTTGAGAACATTCAAGAATCCTTGAGAACTTAGGTTTTATTTTATTTATTTCTGGTACTGAGGATTGAACCCAGGGGTGTTCTACCGCTGAGCTACAACCCCAGCGCTTTTTATTTTGAAACAGGGTCTTGATAGGTTGCTGAGAGACCTGCTAAGTTGTGGAGGCCTCAAACCTGTGATCCTCCTGCTTTGGCCTCCCAAGTGCTGGGATGACAGGCGTGCGCCACTGTGCCCGGCTGAGAATTTAGGTGTTAGAGCCCTGGAGTCTCCCTGCTGTGGGTCTTAGAATCATATTGGAACTTGAGAAGGGCTTTGGAAAGAGAAGCCATTGGGGTCAGCAGCAGGCGCAGAAGGGACTCAGCGGGCTGCAGCTGGGTTGGGCAGCTGTTGCCTGGGGTCCTGGCTCCACACCCCACTCAGCGAGAAGTGCAGGAATCGGGCTTCTCATCTCGGACTAGACAGCTGAGTTCCTGTCACTCAAATCAAGTGGTCTTGACCATTGTCATTTGTAGGCACCTACTGTATGCTACGTGG
>PVJS01012515.1:20477-43811 GCA_004027185.1 Glis glis
TTTTTTTTTTTTTTTTGCGGTACCGGGTATTGAACCCAGGGGCGTTCTGCCTCCGAGCTACACCCCAGCCCTATTTTTTATTTATTTTTTTTTTTTTTTTGCAGTACCGGGGATGGAACACAGGGGCGTTTTACCTCCGCGCTACACCCCCGGCCCTATTTTTTTTTATGCTTTATTTTGAAACCGGGTCTCACGAAGTTGCAGAGGGCCTCACTAGGTAGAGAGAGAGAGAGAGAGAAAAAGAGAGAGAGAGAGAGAGAGAGAGAGAGAGTGCGCGGGCGCATGCGTGCGCCTGCTGAGGCTGGCCGTGAACCCGGATCCTCCGGTCTCTGCCTCCCAAGTACTGGGATTACAAGCGTACGCCACCACGCCCGGCAGCAAGGGGCTTTAAAGAGGTGCTTTGTAACTCTCTGTTGAGGGCCAGGTTTAATTGTTAAAAAACAAAACAAAACAAAACAAAACTTCCACTGGAGCCCAGGCATGGTGGTGCACACCTGTAATCCTAGTACTTGGGAGGCTGAGACAGGAGGATCACAGGTTTCAGACCACCCTCAGCAACTTAGCAAGGCCCTCAGTAACAGGGAAACCCTGTTTCAAAATGAAAAATAAGCCGGGTATGGTGGCATACGCCTGTAATCCTAGTACTTGGGAGGCTGAGACAGGAGGATCACAGGTTCTAGGACAGCCTGAGCAAGTAGTGAGACTCATCAACCTAGTGAGACCCTGTTTAAAAAAAAATAGGGCTGGGTTATAGCACAGAGGTAGAATGCCCCTAGGTTCAATCCCCAGCACCACAAAAAAAAAAAAAAAGGAAAATAGGGCTGGAGTTGTAGCTTGGAGGTAGAATGCCTCTGGTTTCAACCTCTAGTACTAAATAAATAAATAAAACCCATTTTGGTGTTTTTTTTTTTGTAATGCTGGGGATTGAACTCAGGGACATTCTACCTCTGAGCTACACCCTCTAGCCCTATTTTATTCTTTATTTTGAGAAACGGTCTCACTCAGTTGTGGAGGGTCTCACAAGTTGCTAAGGCTGGCCTTGAACCTGCAATCCTCCTGTCTCAGCCTCCCAAGTACTGGGATTACAAGTGTGCCACCATGCCCAACTAATAAAACCCATTTTGGACAATTACTACAATAAAAATGAATTGCAGGAAAAATGAAATGAAATAGGATATACAAACTGCATGCCTCATTAAAAAAATTATTATTAGATACAAAGACAGCAAGGGCCATCCCTATGGCTGTAGAAGTTTCCTGAGAGGAGCGGTTGTGCCCTCCGCCTCTGGAGATGGGGAGGGCTAACCTGGGAGCCACGCGCCCCCTGGTGGAGGGTCCTGTTCGTGCACTGGGGGCCAGCTGTAAAGGTTGAAGCCTGTTTGGGGAGCCTGAGGTACCAGGAAAGGAAATGTCACCCTGGAGCCAGACTGAGACGCTGTTGGATTCCAGTTTGGGAATGAGCCGTGTGAGATGTGGCTTTGTGGGTCTCATCCCCTGCTGGGGCCAGGGAAGGAGGTCCAGATACAAACCAGGAGGTGTAGGGAGGCCCTTGAGGAGGCTGCAAGTCTGGTGGCCTGAGCTAGGGGAGGACCCCGCGTGGGACGGGCCAGACATGCTGGCGCTTAGAAGGGAGGTTTTGTGCAAAGGCTGAAAGAGGTGGGATGCTGGAAGCGCCTCCCACTCAGGCCTTGTTTGGGTTTCAGCTCTGCCACTCCTTGCTGTGGGTATATAAGGTAGCCTCCCTGAGCCCCGGCTTCCTCGCCTGCGAAAGGGCAGTCACAAGACCACTTGTCTCAAGAACAGACCAAACCTTACAGTAGTACAAAGCAACTTGAGGTCTAGCATACTGACCGCGTTCCAGGTGCTGACGTGAACACCGAAGGTTTTAGCCCACGGCTGCCTCTGACGTGGGTACTATGATTACCCTCAGTTTACACACAGGGAAACTGAAGCACGGAGGGGCCTACAAACCCACCCAAAGTCACACAGCAAGTGAGTAGTGGATCTAGGATTCTTCTAAAATCTGTGCTCTTAAATTCACAGTATGCAGCCTGTCTTATAAAGGAGAGCCCACAGCCCAGTGTGGTGGCGCATGGCTGTAATCCTAGTTCTTGGGAGGCTGAGACAGGAGGATCACAGGTTCGAGGCCAGGGCATGGTAACAGTGAGATCCGTTCAAAATAAAAAATAAAAAGGGCTGGGGGGTATAGCTCGGAGGTAGAATGCCTCTGGGTTCAACCTTCAGTATCAAAAAGAAAAAAGCTGGGCCTGGTGGCGCATGTTTATAATCCCAGTACTTAGGAGGCTGAGACAGGAGGATCGCAGGTTTGGCCAGCCTCAGCAATTTGATGAGGCCCTCTGCAACTTAGTGAGACCCTGTTTCAAAATAAAAGAATAAAATTGGGCTGGGGGTGTAGCTCGAAGGTAGAATGCCCCTGGGTTCCATCCCCAGTACCACAAAAAAAAGAAAAAAGAAAAAAAAGTCAAGCGTGGTGGTGCACATTTGTAATCCCAGTACTTGGGAGGCTGAGATAGGAGGATCGCAGGTTTGAGGACAGACTCAGCAAGTAGTGAGACTCTCATCACCTAGCGAGACCCTGTTTCAAAAAAAAAAAAACAATAGGGCTGGGGGTGTAGCTCAGAAGTAGAACACCCCTGGGTTCAATTCTCAGTACCACCAAAAAACAAAAAAAGGTAGCCCACAAAGCCCAGCACATAGTAGGTGTGCAGCAAATCAAAAAAATTTTTTTTACTTTTATGGATCTTGAATAATCTCTTATTTTCATTTTTTTCTGCTGGGTAAACAGACTTAGAGAAGGGCAGGAGAATGTCTGAAGACCCCAGCTCTGCAGACCATAATAGTAATGAACATTACTATTACAGAATAACAGTAAAGTCACATGGCACTCACTGGGCACACAGTACCGTCCAAGGCCTTTAACGTGGATTAACTCATTTAATCCTCAAACTGCCCCTAAGGTAGGGACTCTGATGATTTCCATTCCATGGATGAGGAAAATGCAGCGGAGGGGAAAGGCACTGCCCAAGGACATGCAGAGCAGGGGACAAGGTGGCGCACGGTCCTTGTGGGCCCAGCTCCAGAGCGTGCGCCCTTGTGCGCCTCCATGTCCATGCTGGGCCGCCTGCAGCCCACCCGTCTTCCGCCTTTATCCCCAGGCCGAGAACCTCCTGCTGGACGCCGAGGCCAACATCAAGATCGCCGACTTTGGCTTCAGCAACGAGTTCACGCTGGGCTCAAAACTGGACACATTCTGTGGGAGCCCCCCGTACGCCGCGCCGGAGCTGTTCCAGGGCAAGAAGTACGACGGGCCAGAAGTGGACATCTGGAGCCTCGGCGTCATCCTCTACACCCTCGTCAGCGGCTCCCTGCCCTTCGACGGGCACAACCTCAAGGTGCCAGGCGGGGCTGGGGGCAGGGTCTCCCTCCACAGTCAGGGCCCGGCCCCACTCACCTCTGCAGAGGACGGGGCTGGCTTGAAGTCCCAGGCCACATGGGGAGCAAGTGGGCACTGCGTGGGGCCAGCACACAAGGACGGTGCCGTGCTGGGGCTCAAGGCAGCTGATGGGCTTGGGTTCCCATGCTAGAAGCTCACTCAGTGTGCTGGGCGTGTAGCACACTCCTATAATCCCAGTACTTGGGAGGCTGAGACAGGAGGATCACAGGTTCAAGGCCAGCCTCAGCAACATAGTGAAACTCTGTTTCAAAATAAAAAATAAGGCCGGGCGTGGTGGCGCACGCTTGTAATCCCAGTACTTTGAGAGGCGGAGACCGGAGGATCCGGGTTCAAGGCCAGCCTCAGCTTGCTCTCTCTGTCTCTCTCTCTGTCTCTCTCTCTCTCTACTTAGTGAAGCCCTCCACAACTTCGTGAGACCCAGTTTCAAAATAAAGTATAAAAAATGGGGCCGGGGGTGTAGCACGGAGGTAGAACGCCCCTGGTTTCAATCCCCGGTACCGCAAAAAAATAAAAAATAAATCGGGCATGGTGGTGCACACTTGTAATCCCAGTACTTGGGAGGCTGAGACAGGAGGATCACAGGTTCGCAGCCAGCCTCAGCAATTTAGGCCATTTGCAACTTAGTGAGACCCTGTTACAAAATAAAAAAATAGGATTGAGGGTATAACTTATAGGTAGAATGCTCCTTGGTTTAATCCCCAGTACCACAAAAAATAAGTAAATAAAATAAAATACGGTTGGAGGTGTCACTTGGAGGTAGAATGCTCCTGGGTTCCATCCCCAGTACCACCAAAAAAAAAAAAAAAGCGGGGCGTGGTGGTGCATACCTGGAATCCTAACACTTGGGAGGCTGAGACAAGAGGATCGCAGGTTCACTGCCAGCCTCAGCAGCTTAGTGAGACTCTGTTTCAAAATAATAAAATAGGGCTGGGGTGAAATGCCCCTGGCTTCAATCCCCAGTACCACAAAAAGTAAATAGAAATAAAAAATTAAAAGGGCTGGGGGGTGTAGCTCGAAGGTAGAATGCCCCTATGTTCAATCCCCAGTATCAAAAAACAGGAAATATTGATTGCCCACCTCTGGTGTTAGCATCTGTTTGAGGCTTTGTAAGCATGGCTTCGCAAATATGGCATGAACAAGAGAGGCAGAAATCTCTACCCGCACACATGCGAGTCCTTGGTTGAGTCTTGAAAACACTGTGCTAAGTGACAGAAGCCAGCGACAGAAGGCCGCAGGGTGTATGATTTCGCATCTACAAAACGTCCAGAATACGCAAGACCACAGAGACAGAAAGCAGCTGAGTGGCTGCGGAAGGCGGGGGCCGGCTGGGGCGGGGGCACCGGGGTTGACAGCTGTAGGGTCAGGACTTCTGAAGCGATGGAAACTGTGCTCAAATGGATTGTGGTCATGATTGCAAAAAATCCTGAAAATCCTTGGATGGAACACTTAGAGCAAAAAAAGAATTTCCGTCCTGCAGACTGACATTCCAACCGCAGAGCCAGGCAGAAAAGAAAAGAAGCGAGCAAAATAGATATTATGTCAGACTGGGGCCGCGCTAGGGAGACACAGATACTGGAAGGGGCGGGAAGTGTGGGGTGACTTGTCCTTTGCTTGTTTTTTTTTTTTTTCCTTTGAACTTTTTGTTTTGAAACATTGCCAATCTCCAGAAAAGTTGCAAGAATAGAACAAAGAACACATGGTACCTTTCAGGAGATTCGCAGTGCTGGCTCCGTGCCACCACCGTGCCGTATCTGTCTGCGCGCACACCCATGTCGCTCTCGTCTTCATTATTGATGGGCTGTTTGACAGTTCCTTCTAGACACTGCGTCCCTTTGTCCCTTAAGGCCACCGTGGGTTATCTCCTGAGACCAGGGGCATTTTCCTGTCAGTGGTCACATACAGGAAATACATCAATGGTTTAGCACTGGCCTCCGCCCTGCAGCCCACACTCAGATTCCAGCAGCCAACCCAGGGATGGCCTTGGAGCTAATTTTTCCTCCTGGCCGGAGCCGCCGCCACTCCCCACCTGCACCCGGTCTCTTTTGTCTCGTTTCATCTGGACCAGTTCTCGGCCTCTCTTTGTCCCTCCTGGTATTGACATTGTGGATTTCAGGCTGGTTGTTTTGCACAAGGTCCCTCCATTTGGGTCACCCGGGGTTCCCTCCTGATTGGACCAGGGGTGATGTGGTTTTTTTGGGGGGGCATTCCGCAGCCAGGATGTTCCGTCCTGCTCAGAGACAGTCACGTCCTCACTGAGGGCAGACCACCAGAGGAGCCCTGCATGATGAACAGGAGAGAACCCCTTCTTCGTGGTGGCCTTAGCTGAGCAGCTGAGCCCTCTAAGCCTCAGTCTCCCCCTCTATTCTGTGAGGAACATCAAGATACCAACCTTAGCTGGGCATAGTGGCACACCCCTATAATCCCAGTCCTTAGGAGGCTAAGACAGAAGGATCTCAGGTTTGCAGCCAGCCTCAGCAACTTAGCAAGGCCCTCTGCAACTTAGATTCTTTCAAAATAAAAAATAAAAAAGGGCTGGGGGTGTAGCTCAGAGGTAGAATGCCCCTAGGTTCAATTCCCAGTAACTAACACACACACACATACACACACACACACACACACACACACACACACACATACACCATGCCTGCAATCCCAGTACTTGGGAAGCTGAGGCTGGAGGATCATAGATTCAAGGCCAGCCTCAGAAATTCAGCAAGGCCCTCAACAATTTAGAGACCTTGTGTCAAAAAATAAAGAGTTGGGGATATAGCTCAGAGGTAGAATGCCCCTGAGTTCAATCCCTAGTACCACACACACTCAAAAGAACAGGCCAACGTATAAATAAAGCCATGAAGAACAGCTGTGTGTGGTCGCACACACTTGTGATCCCATTACTTGGGAGGCTGAGACAGGAGGATTGCAGGTTCGAGGACAGTCTTGGCAAGTAGTGAGACGCTCGCCAACATAGTGAAACTGTTTCAAAATAAAATAGGGCTGGGCTCAATCCTCAGTACCACAAAAAATAAATTAATTAACTGAATAAAATTCCATGAAGGTCCTAGCAGGATCTGGCTCTCTGGGAAACAGGTTGGGGACGTCTGTGGGCAGGATCCCATCCCCTTTTATAAACCTAGTATTTAAATAGCACTCACACTGGGCTCCCTTGAGCTATACCCTCAGACCCCTCTTTTTTTGAAGTAGGGTCTAAGTTGCTGAGGCTGGCCTCAACCCTGCAGTCTTCTGTCTTGGATTCCCAAGTACTGGGATTACAAGTGTGTACCACCACACCTGGCTAACCCTCAGCCCTTATTTTGAGACAAGGTCTCACTAAGCTGCCAGGCCTGGCCTCAGACTTGCCATCCTCCTGCTTCAGCCTCCCTAGTACTTCATGCTAACCTCTTACTAATATTCACGATATTCACTCCCTTTTGCCCTGGCAGTAGCCTGTGAAGTGGGAACTGCAATCCCTTTATTTTATTATTTATTTATTTATACTTTTGTGTGTGGTACCGGGGATTGAACCCAGGGGCATTCTACCTCTGAGCTACACCCCCAGTCCTTTTTTTTTTTTGTGTGTGTGGTACCGGGGATTGAACCCAGGGGCGTTCTACCTCCGCGCTACGCCCCTGGCCCTATTTTTTTTATACTTTTTTTTTTTTTTGCGGTACCGGGGATTGAACCCAGGGGCGTTCTACCTCCGCGCTACACCCCCGGCCCTATTTTTTATACTTTATTTTGAAACCGGGTCTCACGAAGTTGCGGAGAGCCTCACTAAGTAGAGAGAGAGAGACAGAGAGAGAGAGAGCTGAGGCTGGCTGCAAATCCGGATCCTCCAGTCTCCGCCTCCCAAAGTACTGGGATTACAAGCGTGCACCACCACACCTAGCCCCCCAGTCCTTTTTTATTTTTAGTTTTTAAACAGGAGCTCACTAGGTTCCTAAGAGTCTTGCTACATTGCTGAGGCTGTCCTTGAACCTGCGATCCTCCTGTCTCAGCCTCCCAAGTACTGGGATTACAAGTGTGCACCACCACGCCCGTTTTGCAATCCCTTTTTACAGAAGAAGAGACTGAGATCCCAGGGGCCCACTCATCTGCCCACCTCCCCCTTTATCTGGCTTACAGAATTCACTCTAAAGACTTCCTCCCAATGAAAAGTAATGTCGCTTAAAATTTAAAAGAAATATATTTTTAAGTTGCTGCCACTTGTCCAATGTTCCCATTTTACAGATGAGGGACCGAGGTCAGGAGAGAAATGGGTTTTGCCCACCTCATCAAGGCTGAGACTTAGAGCTTCTGTCACTTCTGTGGAGGATTGGGACAAAGATATGTGTGTGTGTGTGTGTGTGTGTGTGTTAGATAGATGGATAGATAGATAGATAGATATGGGTGGGCAGGCGGGGCAGACCCCTCCCCCAGTAACCCCATCCGTCCCCACAGGAGCTGCGGGAGCGCGTCCTCAGAGGGAAGTACCGGGTCCCTTTCTACATGTCTACAGACTGTGAGAGCATCCTGCGGAGATTTTTGGTGCTGAACCCAGCTAAACGCTGTACTCTCGAGGTGAGCCCCCAGCCCCACACCCACTGCCCCCAAACTCTGCCTCCTCCCCCCAGCAGCCCTCTAGCCCTTCACTTTCCTCCTCTGTGCCCTCCTGCCTGAGATGGGGGGTGCTCTGGGCGGTCCTAACACCACCCCCACCCGCAGTCTCGCCCACTCCCGCCATGCTAGTAATTAGCTAATGAGCTGCTGGGATGATTACAGGGTGCTCAGGACCCAGATGATGTGGAGGAGGGGGGGTGGCATCAGGAGGCTCCGTGGGGGGCACACGAGGTGCCAGCTCTTGGAACCCTGGTGCTGGGGTCTTAGTCCTGGGACGGGTGGGGCAGGCAGGTCATCCCACCTGGCGGCTGCCTGGAAGTAGGAGCTGTGTTCTCTCTGGCTCCCTCTGATGCCTTTCTCCCCTTTCCCCCCAGCAAATCATGAAAGATAAATGGCTGAACATCGGCTATGAGGGTGAGGAGTTGAAGCCATACACAGAGCCCGAGGAGGACTTCGGGGACACCAAGCGGATCGGTGAGACTCAGAGAGGGCAGGGGTCCCAGAGGTCAGAGCCGCAGGCCAGAGCCAGGGGCGACCAGCACCATGTCCCTTTTGGTTATGCCTTTGAGATGCTTGCCACGCCACTAGGGAGGGCAGTGAGGAATCTGGGTTCTGGTCCCTGCGTGGCCACTTTGCAGCTGTGTGACCCTGTGCAAGAGGTTCCCCCTCTTTGTACTCTAGTTCTTAGAACCTACCTCTTAGTTCCTGTGTGTATTGAGTGTGTCAGTACAGTGACTGATGTACAAGAAGCGCAGGTACACTTCGTCCTTGACTATTAAGACACAAAAGGAGCTGGCCAAGTGGCACACACCAGTAATCCCAGTACTTGGGAGGCTGAGACAGGAGGATCCCAGGTTCAAAGCTGGCTTCAGATACTTAGTGAGACTCTCAGCAACCTAGTGAGACCCTGTTTCAAAATTAAAAAACAAAATGGGCTGGCAGTGTGGCTCAGAGGTAGAATGCCTCTGGGTTCAGTCCCCAGAACCACAAAGAGAAAAAAAAATCACAGATCACTCCCAGGAGAATTTGAGCATAGGTGGCCCATGATCTGCCTTTGACCTTTTGTCAGCTCCCCCTTTTGTCCTGGTCCCTCTAGTCTGGAACTCTAGAACCCCTAGGAGTTAGCTCTGGAAGAGCCCCTAACAAGCCATCCAATGACCTGTTTCAAAAAAATAAAAAGTGCTGGGTGTAGCTCAGAGGTAGAATGCCCCGGGGTTCAGTCCCCAGTAGCAAGAAAAAAAAAGAGAAAAGAAACCATCCAGTGACCCTCCATTCTACAGCTGCGGGAAGAGGTCGGTCACCATGAGAGCCAGTTGCATTAGTTAGGATGTCCATGGTTGTAAGTAACAGAAAACCCTAGAGAGTCTGGCTCCAACCACATCATCAGCATCATCATCATAGGTTCAACCAAAAATAAGTAAGTGGAACCCTAGGAGATTGCCATTTTATTTATTTATCTGTTTGTTTATTTATTTATTTATTTATTTATTTATTTTTATTTATTTATTTATTTTTGCGGTACCGGGGATTGAACGCAGGGGCGTTCTACGTCCGCGCTACACCCCCGGCCCTATTTTTTTATGCTTTATTTTTGAAACCGGGTCTCACGAAGTTGCGGGGGGCCTCACTAGGGAGAGACAGACAGACAGACAGACAGACAGGAGAGAGAGAGAGAGAGAGAGAGAGAGAGCGAGAGCACGTGCGCGTGCATGTGCGCTAAGGTTGGCCACGAACCCGGATCCTCCGGTCTCCGCCTCCCAAAGTACTGGAATTACAAGCGTGCGCCACCACGCCCGGCCTGTTTGTTTATTTATTTATGTATTTATTTATTGTGATACTAGGGATTGAACCCAGGGGCACTCAGCCCAGAGCTATACCCCAGCCCTCTTATTTTTTTTAATTAATTAATTTTTTTATGACACCGGGGATTAAACCCAGGAACATTCTACCTCCGAACAACACCCCAGCCCTATTTTATTTTGAAACAAGATCTCCCTAACAAGGTCTCCCTAGGTTGATGAGAGTCTCACTACTTGTTGAGGCGGTCCTCCAACCTGCAATCCTCCTATGTCAGCCTCCCAAGTACTGGGATTACAGGTGTGGGCCAGCTCCCACGCCCAACTTTAGTTTTTATTTTGAAACAAGGTCTCACTAAGTTGCTGAAGGGTCTCACTAAGTTGCCAAGGCTGGCTTTGAACCTGCGATCCTCCTGTCTCAGCCGCCTAAGTACTGGGATTACAGGTGTGGGGCTTGTTTATTTATTTCTGTATTGTGGTATTCTACCAATGAGCTACATCCCCATCCCTAAGATTGCCATTTTATAGCTCAAAATTGCCAATATCAGCAATTTCCTATGGTTTAACCCAATAATGACAATTTATTCATCCACATGACTACAAAGGCCAGGGTCTGGCAGCTTTCAGGACAGCTGGATCCAGGTGCCCCAAGACAGTTGTTAGGCATCTTCTCCATAGCAGCTTCTTTCCCAGGAAGCTCTGGCAACCTCAGATGCTAGCCTGATGCCCTATCAAGAAGAAAAGCCAATAGACGGTGGCCATTGACTATCCCTCAACCAATCAGTGTGGCCATGGGGATGGAACACTTGATTGGCAGACCTGGGTCCTCTGCCTGCCCGCCCCTAGGATGTGAAGTAGGCAGGGATCAGTTAGCTGTCCTCAGTTAGCTGTCCTCAGAGGAAGGAATGGTTTTCAAGGAAAGTCAGGGCGCTGCCAACAGAAGGGAGAATAGATTCTACACAGGGCAAAGAGCAGACATTGGCAAAGCAACACAGAAACGGGCGAAGGAAGGGCTCTGGGAGGCTGACCTGTCTCTCCATCACCCTCTCCCAGAGGTTATGGTGGGGATGGGCTACACGCGGGAAGAAATCAAAGAGGCCTTGACCAGCCAGAAGTACAACGAAGTGACCGCCACCTACCTCCTGCTGGGCAGGAAGACTGAGGTCAGAGGACGCAGGGACCCTCGAGAGAGCGCGATGCTGGGGATGGAGGGTCTTGGGGGGCAGCGGGGGACAGAGGGCTGAGATGTCTGGCCTCTCATCCTCTTGCAGGAGGGTGGGGACCGGGGCGCCCCAGGGCTGGCCCTGGCACGGGTGCGGGCGCCCAGCGACACCACCAACGGGACGAGCTCCAGCAAAGGCACCAGCCACAGCAAAGGGCAACGGAGCTCCTCCTCCACCTACCACCGCCAGCGCAGGCACAGCGACTTCTGTGAGTGGCCCCGCCCCTCGTGCACCAGGCCGCCCCCAGGCTGGCCACGCCCCCAAACAGGCCACGCCCCTCGCACCGTGCGCGCGCCCCCCCAGGCTCCGGACTCCCGGTGTTTGGCTAGCCGCAGAAGCGCTGGAGCTAACTTCAGCCACCAGAGAAATGTCATAGAGCTGCAGGGACATCGCAGGCTCAGGAAGGGATTAAATCTGGAAAAGCAGCCAGACCCAGAGCAATGTTCTCTGCGTCTATCTTCCTCTGCTTTTCTGGTTTTTCCTCTGTCTCTTACTTATCTCACCCGTCTTCTTCTTGATCTCGCGAATCACAGATTTTTTTATTGGTGTATTGTAATTATACATAAAAATGAGATTCATTGTGATAAGTTTGTACATACACATGACAATTTTATGTTTTTGCGGTACAGGGGATTGAACCCAGGGCCTTGTGCATCCTAGGCAAGTATTCCCTCTCTGAGCTACATTGCCAGCCCTTTTTATTTTACTTTGAGACAAGGTCTCAATAAATTGCTGAGGGCCTCACTAAGTTGCTCAGGCTGGCTTCAAATGTGCAGTCCTCCTGCCCCAGTCCCCATAATAGCTAGGATTATAGGCATGTACCACTGTGCCTAGTTCTCAGATGTTTTACCTCTCGGTTATATTTTATTTATTATTTATGGCACTGGGAATTGAACCCAGGGTCTCAAACATGCTAGGCAAGTACTCTGCTACTGAGCCACATCCCCAGCCCGATATCTCCATTTTATTTATTTATTTATTTATTTGCGGTACTGGGGATTGAACGCAGGGGCATTCTACCTCCGCGCTACACCCCCGGCCCTATTTTTTATACTTTATTTTGAAACCGGGTCTCACGAAGTTGCGGAGGGCCTCACTAAGTAGAGAGAGAGAGAGAGGGAGAAAGAGAGAGAGAGACAGAGACAGAGAGAGAGAGACAGGGAGAGAGAGAGAGACCCTGCGCACGCGCACGCCTGTGCGTGAGCTGAGGCTGGCCGCGAACCCAGATCCTCCGGTCTCCGCCTCCCAAAGTACTGGGATTACAAGCGTGCGCCACCACGCCTGGCTCACTGATATCTCCATTTTAGAGACCAGCCCAAATAGTCCTAGAATCTCTTTAGTCCATTTGTCAGAGATGGAGCTCTGAAATCAGCGTCCAGTTGGAATTAATCCACTGTAACTGGAGCACGGGATACATCATATAAAGTGGCTGTCGAGAGCCTGCCCTGTCCCCTCTCCTCCACACTGAAGTGAGGGGAGGTCTTTCCTAGTGGAAGGAGGCTGGGCAGACACTGGATTGTACCCTACATTCTGCAACTGACAGACGCCTCATCAGCCACAGTAAATAAATAGACTCTACCACCATCTTAAATCAGGAATGGAAACTCTTTTTTTTTTTTTTTGCGGTACTGGGGATTGAACCCAGGGGCGTTCTACCTCTGCACTACACCCCCGGCCCTATTTTTTTATACTTTATTTTGAAACTGGGTCTCGCTAAGTTGCGGAGGGCCTCACTAAGTAGCTGAGGCTGGCCGCGAACCCGGATCCTCTGGTCTCCGCCTCCCAAAGTACTGGGATTATAAGCGTGTGCCACATCCGGTGGAAACTCTTGAGAAGTCTTCTGATCCACATCTTCACCAAATGATAATTCTCTCCAGTGTTTTTTTTTGGGGGGGAAGGGGGAATAAAGTTCACGTACCATACAATTCACCCATGTAAAGTATTCAACTCAGCTGGGCATGGTGGCTCACACCTGTAATCCCAGTACTTGGGAGGCTGAGACAGGAGGATTGCAGGTTCGAGACCAGCCTCAACTACTTAGCGAGACTCTCACTCTCAGCAATCTAGGGAGACCCTGTTTCAAAATAAAAAATAAAAAATGGTCTGGAAGCCGGGCGTGGTGGTGCACACTTGTAATCCCAGTACTTGGGAGGCTGAGACCGGAGGATCCGGGTTTGCGGCCAGCCAGCCTCAGCTAGTTAGTGAGGCCTTCCGCAACTTAGTGAGACCCTGTTTCAAAATAAAGATTAAAAAAAAAATAGGGCTGGTGGTATAGCTTGGAGGTAGAATGCCCCTGGGTTCAATCCTCAGTACCGCAAAAAAAAAAAAAAAAAATGGTCTGGGTGTGTAACTTGGAAGTAGAACTCCCCTGGGTTCATCTCCAGTAACACACACACACACACACACACACACACACACACACACGCATTCAATTCAGGGGCTGTATTTTCAGCGTTGTGAGTCCATCACCATAATCAACATCAGAACATTTTCATCACCCAACAAGAAATTCCATTCACTTACGCATCAGTTTCCAGTCCTCATCCACCCCAGTCGCAGGCAGCCAGTAACTGCTTCTCTCTGGATTTGCCTATTGTAAACATTCCATATAAATGGAATCCTAAGCCAGGCATGGTGGCACACGCTTATAATCTCAGCACTTAAGAGGCTGAGACAGGAGGATCATCGCAGGTTCATGGCCAACCTCAGCTACTTAGTGAGACCCTCCGCAACTTAGTAAGACCCTGTTTCAAAATAAAGAATAAAAAATAGGGCTGGGCCGGGCGTGGTGGCGCACGCTTGTAATCCCAGTACTTGGGAGGCTGAGACCGGAGGATCCGGGTTCGCGGCCAGCCTCAGCTACTTAGTGAGGCCCTCCGCAACTTTGTGAGACCCAGTTTCAAAATAAAGTATAAAAAATAGGGCCGGGGGTGTAGCTCGGAGGTAGAATGCCCCTGGGTTCAATCCCCGGTACCACAAAAAAAAAAAAAATAGGGCTGGGGATGTAGCTCAGAGGTAGAATGCCGCAGGGTTCAATCCCCAGTACTGCAAAATAAATAAATAATAATAAATGGAACCTACACTATGTGGCCTCGTATGGAAGTGCCTTGACTTATTTGGCTATTTCCCTGTTGAGCATTTAGGTGGTTTTCAATCTTTGGACATTACTAGCTCTCTACCACTGAGCCACATGCCAGCTTTTTTTTTTAGAGAGCTAGCCTAGCCCATGCAGGGCCCTGGGTTCCATCCCCCATACTTCAAAAACTAAACAACAAAAGTCAGGTGTGGTGTACACCTGTAATCCCTGTACTTGGGGGAGGCTGAAACAGGAGGTTCATAGGTTCGAGGCCAGCCTCAGTAAGTAGTGAGGCTCTCATCAACCTAGCAAGACCTTGTTTCAAAATAAGAATAAAATAGGACTCGGGGTGTAGCTCGGAGGTAGAATGCCCCTGGGCTCAACCCTAGTGCCACACACACACACACACACACACACACACACACACAAACAACCAACAACTACAAAGAAAAAACACCACCATGAAATGAATAGCCCATATGCACAGCGTGCCATTTTATGTGGAGTTTCTGGGTCAGTATATACTCGTTGGTGATTTTGACAGGTTGTCGGCAGAATGACCTTCACAGAGATTGTAGTCCATGTAAAGAATTCTAAGGTTGCAGGGATCACCTGGGTTTCCCCGGTGACTCCCAGCTCTAACAGAGCCCCTCCCTCCACCAGGTGGCCCATCCCCGGCACCCCTGCACCCCAAGCGCAGTCCAACCAGCACCGGGGACACGGAGTTGAAGGAGGAGCGGCTGCCAGGCCGGAAGGCGAGCTGCAGCGCCGCAGGAAGCGGGAGTCGGGGACTGCCCCCCTCCAGCCCCATGGTCAGCAGTGCGCACAACCCCAACAAGGCAGAGATCCCTGAGCGGCGGAAGGACAGCACAAGCACCCCTGTGAGTAGCCTGGGCGGAGGCGCGCCCACTTTGGTCCAGCCAGCAGACACTGCCTGTGTCACGTTTTTCAGACCCTGCCTTCCAGCAGGGCATAGTGGTGCAGGACTGTAGTCCCTTGGTTGGCTGAGGCAGGAGGATTGCAAGTTCAAGGCCAGCCTGGGCAACTTAGGGAAACTTGGTCTGAAAATAAAAAGGGTTGAGCACACGCTTGTAATCCCAGTACTTGGGAGGCTGAGACCGGAGGATCTGGGTTTGCAGCCAGCCTCAGCTACTTAGTGAGGCTCTCCGCAACTTAGTGAGAACCTGTTTCAAAATAAAGAATTCAAAATAGGGCTGGGGGTGTAGCCTGGAGGTAGAATGCCCCTGGGTTCAATCCCCGGTACCGCCAAAAAAAAAAAAAAGGGTTGAGGGCGTAGCTCCATGGTAGAGCATCCCTGAGTTCAATCCACAGTACCACTACATAAATAAATAGGACTAGGGGTATATGGTAGATGTGCCCAATGGTAGATATGCCCCTGGGTTCAATCCCCAGTACTGTAAAAAACAAGCAGAAACCCTCAGAACTGCTTTCATAGCATTCCCCAGAGCACCACCCAGGACTCTGTGATACCCATTCATTCATTCAACAAGCATTTATTTAGCACTGTCTGTTTATTGACGCATCTACTTGATGCTTGGGTACAGATTAACACACAGTATCAGAAACAGAAAGAAGTGCAGTAGGTACTTTAGGCAGGAAGGATTTAATACAGGGAATTAGGTGCTTTCAAAATCACAGAAGAAGCCGGGTGTGGTGGTACATGCTTGTAATCCCAGTACTTGGGAGGCTGAGACAGGAGGATTGCAGGTTCGTGGCCAGCCTTGCCTGCTTATGCCCTCCGCAACTTAGTGAGACCCTGTTTCAAAAAATAAAGAATAAAAAATAGGGCTGGGGTGTAGCTTGGAGGTAGAATGCCCCTGGGTTCAAACCCCAGTACCACACATACAAAAAAAGTCATAGGAAGGACTGGAACAGTAGTGGGCTAGAACAGCATTTGCACCAACAGAAGCAACCCTCCCCCAAGGGAACCGCCCCCTGTGAGCTGTCCCAGCACTGGCCAATCAGAACCCACGGTCACAGCCAGGCATGGTGGCACACACTTGTAATCCCAGTACTTGGGAGGCTGAGGCAGGAGGATTGCAGGTTCACAGCCAGCCTCAGCAATTTAGTGAGGCCCTCCGCAACTTAGTGAGACCAGGTTTCCAAATTAAAAAAAAAAAATAGGACTTGGGGTGTGGCTCAGAAGTAGAATGGCCCTGGGTTCAATCCCCAGTACCACACACACACAAAACCCCCCCACAATCACAGCTATAATCCACAGCTGTCATTTGGAAGAGCCTGTGGACCCCCTGAGGGCCGGAGAGTGGGCACCAGAGCCTTGCTGAAGCAGAGACCCTCATCTCATGCCCCTGACTGTGGGAGCAGAAACCACGGGGCAGTGTGACCCTGATACTCCTTATCTTTGTGGAAATCACTGCCCCTTGCAGGGTAGGGTGGGGACACACACACACACACACACACACACACACACACACACACACAGAGAGAGAGAGAGAGAGAACAGGGATTGAACCCAGGAGTGTTCTACCTCTGAACTAAGGCCCTAGTCTTGTTTTATTTTTCATTTTGAAACAATGTCTCACTAAGTTGCTGAGGCTGGTCTTGAACCCAGGATTCTCCTGTCTCATCCTCCCAAGTGCTGGGATTACAGGTGCATGCCACCATGCCCGGCTGAGGGGACACAGGCATTGACGAATGCAAAGTGACAGAGCCACAGTGGGCGCTAGGGAGTCACTTGACTCCCTAGGCCCGGGGGTGTGGGTGTTATGATCTGACATACCTGAGAGATTCGTAGGTTGAGCTGGGGGCAAAGCAGGGGAGTGTTCTGAACGGGCTTGTGGGGGACAGTGTGGCATGAAGAAGTGTGCTCAAGCTGGAACAGTGACACATGCCTGTAATCCCAGTACTTGGGAGGCTGAGACAAGAGGATCACAGATTCGAGGCCAGTCTCAGCAATTTAGTGAGACCCTCAGCAACTTAGCAAAACCCTATTTCTTTTTTTGTGTGCGTGTGTGGTATTGGGGATTACACCCAGGGCAGTCTACCTCTGAGCTACACCACCAGTCCCATTTTAGGGCTGGGGGTGCACCTTGAAGGTAGAATGCCCCTGGGTTCCATCCCAAGTATACCTCCCCACACACACAAAAAAAAGGGCTGGGGGTATAGCTCAGAAGTAGAACGCCCCTGGGTTTAATCCCCAGTACCAAAAACAAACAAACAAAAAAAGAGGGGTGTGCTCACAAGAAGTGTGGAGTAGCTGTACACATGTCACCAGGGTGGGCATTGCTGGGAGAGGAGAGCCCCCTCCAGGATTCCCCTGGACACCTTTCCCGACTTTTCTGCCTCAGTTTCCTCCTCTCCTGTAAGCTTCTGCGGTCTCCCCTGACTCCTCCCAGGAGACCACGAATAGCCCATGAACCTTTTGGGTTCTGGGTGCCTTTGAACAGTTCCCCGCTTACCCTCAGTTCCCCCAGAGACCCCTGACTCTCATCTCGGGGGAGGACAGAGAGCAAGGGGGCGTTTCTTCACCCCTTCTCTCCCTTCCCGGCCTGTCTCCCACAGAACAACCTGCCCCCGAGCATGATGACCCGCAGGAACACCTACGTGTGCACAGAACGCCCGGGGGCTGAGCGCCCCTCCCTGTTGCCAAATGGCAAAGAAAACAGGTACTGGGGGGGGGTGGCAGCGGGGAGGGTGGGGGACGCAGGGCAGGTGAGCAGGGCCCCCCTCGATCTGAGATGATGGATGCCAAGGTGGGTGCCACAAGGGCCAGAGTGTGTGAGGATCTGCCCTGCCCTTGGCAGAATCTACCCAGGTCGCCCTAAAAAAGCTCCCCCACTTAATTAACGAGGCACCAGCCCCAGGAAAGCAGTCTGCCCTGTGCTCCGCCTACGAGCCTTGGGAACCTGACTGGATTTTTGAATGATCTGTTTTTAGAACTGGAGAGAAGCCTCAGCCTGTCATAGCTCCCATCTACCTCATCTGGCTAGCTGGGTTCTGGCGGGGTGGCCTGAGTCCACAAGGTCTCTTTCAGCCAGCGCGCAAGGGGACCCCTGCAGGGGGCTGGCCCGCAGGAAGAGCATGAACTGGTTTGCGCCATCAGGGTGATGACACTCCTGCCACCAGGGCCTGGGGCTTGTCGTTGGCTGACAGAGGCACACTCTGGGACACACCTGATAAATGTGTGTGGGTCTTTTTTTTTTTTTTTGCGGTACCGGGGGTTGAACCCAGGGGCGTTCTACCTCCGTGCTACACCCCCGGCCCTATTTTTTTATACTTTATTTTGAAACCGGGTCTCACGAAGTTGCGGAGGGCCTCACTAAGTAGAGAGAGAGAGAGAGAGAGAGAGAGAGAGAGAGCTGAGGCTGGCTGCGAACCCGGATCCTCCCATCTCTTCCTCCCAAAATACTGGGATTACAAGCGTGCGCCACCACACCCGGCTGCGTGTTGGTCTTACGGTTTGGAGAGGGCATGCGGGACGGAGTGGATGACAGTCGTGAGTCTGTGACTACTCAGTTCCTAGTCTGAGACTTGCCTCTGCACTCTGCTAGCAGGATGACTGTGGACAAATCTCTAAGCCTGTTTTCTGCTCTGTAAAATGGGGCTAGCTGGGTGCAGTGGTGCACGCCTGTACTTGGGAGGCTGAGACAGGAGGATTGCAGGTTCGAGGCCAGCCTCAGCAACTTAGTGAGACCCTGTTTCAAAATTAAAAATAAAAAGATTGGGGGTGTAGCTCAGTGGTAGAGCACTCCCGGGCTCAGTTTCCAGTCTCACACACATGCAAAATGGGGCTGGTGCTGGCTGCCTCCGCCCCCCTGAGAGATAGAGAGCAGGTGTCTCCTGAGCCTGGCACAGGGGCTGATACACAGGAGGCTTTTGATGACTGAGAGCTGTTTTTTTTTTTTTTTTTGCGGTACCGGGGATTGAACGCAGGGGCGTTCTACCTCCGCGCTATGCCCCCGGCCCTATTTTTTATACTTTATTTTGAAACCGGGTCTCACGAAGTTGCGGAGGGCCTCACTAAGAAGAGAGAGAGAGAGAGAGAGAGAGAGAGAGAGAGAGAGAGAGAACTGAGGCTGGCCGCGAACCCGGATCCTCCGGTCTCCGCCTCCCAAAGTACTGGGATTACAAGCGTGCGCCACCACGCCCGGCCGATGACTGAGAGCTGTTTTGATGGTTACTAAATCAAAGTAATAATAGTGGTCACTATTGCTTCATCAAGCTGCAAACCTGTGCCAGACCTCTGTATACATTAGCCGGCTTAATGCTTCCAACAACACTGTGAGGTAAATCCTAGTATCTTCATTTTATAGCTGAGGAAATGAGGCACAGAGAAGTTAAGTAACAAGGCTACACAGCTGGTCAGACAAGGAGCAAGGATTGCAGACTAAATCCAAAATCTGTTATTTGTAACCACTATAATCATGGCCTTTCAGTTCTGCTCAGGAGGCAGTGAATCAGATCACAGACTGAGCTGCTGTAACAGAGACCCCAAAGTATGGTATCTGAAGTAAGATAGAAATTTAGTGACTGGGGCCGGACATGGTGGCATACACTTGTAATCCCAGTACTTTGAGAGGCGGAGACCGGAGGATCCGGGTTCGCGGCCAGCCTCAGCTCTCTCTCGTTCTCTCTCCCTGTCTCTCTCTCTCTACTTAGTGAGGCCCTCCGCAACTTCGTGAGACCTGGTTTCAAAGTAAAGTATAAAAAATAGGGCCGGGGGTGTAGCGCTGAGGTAGAACGTCCCTGGGTTCAATCCCCGGTACCGCAAAAAAAAAAAAAAAAAAGAAATTTACTGACTGGGGGCTTAACCCAGTGGTAGAGCATTTGTCTGGCATGCACGAGGCCCTGGATTCCATCTCCAGTACTAGGTGGGAAAAAAAAAAATCCGGGCATGGTGGCTCACACCTATAATCCCAGTACTGGGGAGGACTGAGACAGGTGGATCGCAGATTCAAGGCCAGCCTCAGCAATTTAGCGAGGCCCTCAACAACTTAGCGAAGCCCTGTTTCAAAATAAAATAGAGGTGGGTGTGTAGTTCAGAGGTAGAACACCCCTGGGTTCTATCCCCAGTACCAAAAAAAAAAGGAAGTTTAGCCCTCTGAGACAGACAGGTCCAAAGGTAGACTGGCAGGGTTGTCAAGGACTCACCCCACTCCTGCACCGGTGGTAGCATCCACTGCCAGTGTTTCCCACCCAGCAAGAAGTGGGGAAAGAGTAGAGGATAAGCAGCTTTATTTTTAAAGACTTGGCCCAGAAATGTACAAACACTTCTGCTTATATCTTATTGGCCAGAGCATAGTCACATGACAACCCACAGCTGCAAGGGAGGCTGGGAAGTGTAGTCTCTGGCTGGGAGTCCACATGCAGGGCTCCTACTCTCAGGGGTTTGCTCACCAGGAGGATAATAAGAGGTGATGGCCTATGCCACAGTCAGGATTTCCTCTTTCCCAGGCTAGTGTCTGGGAAGGTAGAAATTGTGGAGGTTTGCTCCTTGCTCTTAGGACCAGAAAATTCAGGGGGGCTGGAGGAGAGTCCTGGGACAGTGGGACCCCCACTGCCCACATAATATATCAAAAGAGTTACAAAGGGGGTCCTCTCCTCCTTTTATTTTTTTTTTTTGTGGCAGCCCTATTTTATTTTTTATTTCGAAGCAATGTCTTGCTAAGTTGCTGATGCTGGCCTCAAACCTGTGATCCTCCTGTCTCAGCTTCCCAAGTACTGGGATTACAGGCGTGCACCACCATACCCAGCTTCCCCTTCTTATTTATTTAATTTTTTTTGGTACTGGGGATTGAACCCAGAGGCATTCTACCTCTAAACTACTCCCCCAGTCCAATTATATTTCTTTATTTGGAAACAGGGTCTCACTACATTTCTGAGAGCTTCACTAGGTTGCTGAGGCTGTCTTTGAACCTGCGATCCTCCTGTCTCAGCTTCCCAAGTACTGAGATTATAAGCGTGTGCCACCACGCCTGGTCCCCTTCTTATTTTTACCTATCAATATAAATTGTCAAAATTGAGTTGGGCCGGGGGTGGTGGCACACACTTGTATTCCCAGTACTTGGGAGGCTGAGACTGAAGGATCCAGGTTTGCGGCCAGCCTGAGCTATTTAGTGAGGCCCTCTGCAACTTAGTGAGACCCTGTTTCAAAATAAAGAATATCTGGGTTCACTGCCACCCTCAGCTCTCTCCCTCTCTCTCTCTCTCTCCCTGTCTTTCTCTCTCTCTCTACTTAGTGAGGCCCTCCGCAACTTTGTGAGACCCGGTTTCAAAATAAAGTATAAAAAAAAAAATAGGGCCGGGGGTGTAGCGTGGAGGTAGAACGCTCCTGGGTTCAATCCCCGGTACCACAAAAAAAAAAGAATAAAAAAATAGGGCTGGGGGTGTAGTTCGGGGGTAGAATGCCCCTGGGTTCAATCCCCAGTGCCGCAAAAAAAAAAAAAATTGAGTTGGTTTATCCGGGCTTGGTGGCGCATGCCTGTAATCCCAGTACTTGGGAGTCTGAGATGGAGGATCACAGGTTCGAGGACAGCCTCAGCAAGTAGTGAGACTCTCATCAATCTAGTGAGACCCTATTTCAAAATAAAAATAAAAAATGGGGCTGGGGATGTAGCTCAGAGGTAGAATGCCCCAGGGTTCAATCCCCAGTACCAAAAAAAAAAAAAAATTGAGTTGGTTTGGTGGCATGCACATGTAGTCCCAACTACTTGGAATTTTGAGATAGAAAGACTATTTGAGCTCAGGAGTTTGAGGACAAGTTTGGGCAGCATAGTGAGACCCCCATCTCAAAAAAAAAAAAGCCAGGCATGGTGGTGCACGCTTGGAATCCCAGTACTTTGGGAGGCGGAGACCGGAGGATCCGGGTTCGCAGCCAGCCTCAGCTCTCTCTCTCTCTCTCTCTCTACTTAGTGAGGCCCTCCGCAACTTCGTGAGACCCGGTTTCAAAATAAAGTATAAAAAATAGGGCTGGGGGTGTAGCGCGGAGGTAGAACGCCCCTGGATTCAATCCCCCGTACCGCAAAAAAAAAAAAAAAAAGCCTGTGTGGTGGCGCACACCTGTAATCCCAGTACTTGGGAGGCTGAGCGAGATCCTTGTTTCAAAATAAACAATAAAATAGGGCTAGGGGTATAGCTTGGAGGTAGAATGCCTCTGAGTCCAATCTGCAGTACCACAAAAAAAAAAAAAGAAAAGAAAAAGAAAAAGTTGACCTACTGAATACGTGTACCCTGGACGTTCAGATCTTTTCCTTACCTGCTTCAGTATTTACCAGTATTTGGCTCCTGGAGTTTGCATTGCAAATAGCAAGTGCATTAACATCCAAAAATATATGTCAATCTATTCAGTTGCTGTCTAGAGAGAGGGGAATTGAAATAGGGGACAGTTTGGGGTGGGGGAGAGTTTGAAGAAGGGACAGTTTAAAGAAGTAACTTAGAAGTAGGGAGTAGGGTGTGGTGGTGCACGCCTGTAATCCTAGTAGTTGGGAGGCTGAGCAGGAGGATGGCAGGTTTGAGGACAGCCTCGGCAATTTAATGAGCTTCACAGCCCTAGCGAGACCCTGTTCCAAAACAAAAAAGGGCTAGGGTTGTAGCTCAGAGGTAGTATGCCCCTGGATTCAATACCCAGTACCACCAAAAAAGAAAAAAGAGAGTCAATAAAATACTGCTGAAGTTCTATATCACACCTCCTGCGCAACTGTATGGGGCCGTTTCTGAGCTCCAGGCTGGCTGGCATTTGGGGGCTCAGAACGCGACAGTGAAGAATCGGGGACGGGTCCAGGCCCCCCTGACATGCCCCTCTCTCCGCCCGCAGCTCGGGCACCCCGCGGGCGCCCCCCGCCTCCCCCTCCAGCCACAGCCTGGCGCCCCCGGCCGGGGAGCGGAGCCGGCTGGCGCGCGGCTCCACCATCCGCAGCACCTTCCACGGCGGCCAGGTCCGGGACCGGCGGGCAGGGGGCGGCGGGGGCGTGCAGAACGGGCCCCCCGCCTCGCCCACGCTGGCGCACGAGGCCGCACCCCTGCCCGCCGGCCGGCCGCGCCCCACCACCAACCTCTTCACCAAGCTGACCTCCAAGCTGACCAGACGGTGAGCGGGGCGCCGGCGGGGCGGCGGGCGGGCCTGTCTTCTGTTCTGCTCTGCCTCCTGCGCCCTGACGTCTCCTCCTCCTCCTCCTCCTCCTCCTCCTC
>PVJS01012516.1:0-43714 GCA_004027185.1 Glis glis
CAATGAGTAGGGTGTGGCACCACGCTCTCCTGGGATCTATTATAGGTAGAGACACCTGTCATCTATGAGTACAGAAGGAGGTAACTACCTATCACAGCCCTCCTGAGGCCACTTCCGGAACTACCTGCGGAACCTCCCCCTGAGGAATTCGCCAACGCCATCTTTGCCATTAATATGCTGAATTACTGCCACGTGGGAGAGGCCCGGTACTACAGAGCAGGCTTCTGCCAGTCCACCAGGCCCTTTCATGGCACCGAGTAAAGGGCCCCGCACACTGCTTCCTCACCCATGTGTACACTCTATATACAATGGATACCAGAGGCGGGTGTGGTGGCACATGCCTGTAATCCTAGTACTTAAGAGGCTGAGACAGGAGGATTGCAGGTTTGAAGCCAGTCTCAACAATTTAGTGAGAGACTCAGCAACTCAGTGAGACCCTGTTTCAAAATACAAAATAAAAGGGAGTAGGGGTATACCTTAGAGGTAGAATGCCCCTGGGTTCAACCCCCAGTACAAAAACAAAATGAAACAAAACAAAAGATACCAGGAAAGAACATGAATGGGATGTCCACAAATACATCGTCACTTCTCAAGAACAAGTAGATGCATCATCAGGTCATCTTGCTATACAAAAGGCAAATGGCTATTTGGGAAAGTATAGTAGAAAGTTTCACGAGAGGAAGGGCCGCGTTGTCTAGTTCACCACCACACACCCAGAACTTGTGCTATACCTGGTACATAGCAAGCATATAACGTAAATTAGCTGCACCCACCATGGTGACCTGGTTGATTCTATTACAGTAGCATAACTTTTCCTCAGGAATTGACAGGAGAATAGAGTTTTATGTTTCCTTCAGACAGTATCCCCCAAGCCATACTTTGAACTTATGTTGTAATTTCTAGCTTTGCTTTCATTGGTAATTCACAAAATCCTTTAGAAATTACAACTGTTGAAACAAGCACTGATGGTGGTATCGAAGGCAGTTCAGCTATTGCCCACTGAGTTCTTGATTGACAATGTCAACACAATCATCATAGCTAGAGCCAAGATATTCAGGAATGCAACAACAAAAATCCCCCAAACTATCTTAGCTATAATTACAAAAACAGGTACCAACTTGAATTTTGCTAAAGTCCTGAAGCTGCATTCAGGGTAGGCAGGCAAATGGTGTAAGAAACCCAAAGGAAAAAAGAAAGAGAAGAAAAATCCCTCTACTAATAGAACTAACTGGCTTGTCTGTCCTGAGCCTGTCCTTCCTGGATTGTTCCACAACATTTATTCCTCAGCCATCTGCTTCCCTGCCCCTCCCCCACATCCTGTTCAACCAACACTGTCCTGGTAACAGGACTCCCTGCTGCCGCTGTCTGTTATCGGTTCAGCTTCCTGTCCTGTTCCTGCCAGAGTTTGGTTTAGCTTTTATGTGAGTGGCCACCACGGTCTGGCATTGCTCTCTGGTTCTTGGGGCTGACAGCCCAGCATTTCTAGTGGGTTTCTACAGGGGTTTTTGAAAGCTGCCATGTCTTGAACACTGTGCTAAGTACTCTACATATGTTATCATACTATCTCATTAAATTAGCTTCTCAGACATTTCATGAGGTTTTTTGGGATTTTTTTCTTAATTTATAGATGAGAAAACGGGTGTCAGAAAGGTTGAGTGGTTTGGCCTTTCATACAGCTCCACAGTGGCAGAGGTGGAATTGTAAGTGAGGCTGGCTCTAAATTTAGCCTGTGCCCTTTGCCATCAGGTTCTTTGGTCTTCCCTTGGGTCCTCTGGCGGCATTTCCATCTTTAATTCCCTTCTATTTTCCTTCTCTGTCTCTGGGCTGCTTCCAAGTACACGATGGACATCTATCCATACAGTACATATTACATTCTTCATCCTGGCTTTCAAAGTCCTTCACCATTAGACCCTGTTCCACTCCTCAGCCCACCCTCCTCTGCTCCCAAGCCTCAGCTCACCCTCCGTGCCCCTGCCCAGGCCTTTGCAGAACTTTCTGCCCAACGAGTTCTCCTCCCCGACCCTCCTTGTTCACCTTTTCCTAAGCCTGCCAGCACTCTGCCAGGCCCCAGGAAGCCTCCCCAGGTTCCTTCCTGAGTGTAAAAGGTTCTCTGGCCCCCGTTTGGCTGTTAACCATGTGCTTTTTTATGACACCCTTAATACTATTGACTTTGCTATTTAATTTTTTCATGTGAGTTTTCCACAATTAGATTATAAGTTCCTTGAGAGCTAAGTGTCTCTTCTTATAGTTAATGATATTTCTCTTAACACCTAATTCAGTGCTTTGCACACAAGGGGGGTTGAGAAATATCTGTTGGTTTCTGTGTATCATTGTATCATGCCGATATCAGTACCCCTAGTTAGGATCACACTAATGCACAAGGATCAAAAATGCACAAAGGGTAGAGCGCATGCCTCCATCCAACACCACAGGAGAAAAAAAAGAGCTGACCCTGCCACCCCTCAGGGCTTCCTCTCCTTCCTGCAAGCTGAACACCTAGATCTCTGCCTGTCACACAAGACCTCAGCTCAGGCCTGCCCTTGATTGTAGTACTGTGCACCTGAGCTGACAGTCTACTGTCACAGCTGTGTCTCCAAAACTGAGCTGTCTAGGTTTGTACCCCTGTTACGCCACTTCCTAGCTATGATCTAAGCATGCTACTTAACCACTCAGGCTTCAGTTTCTTCACCTATAACATGGGGGGGCAGTAATACTTTCAATCATTCATTGACCATTTATTGCAGGCCAGCCGTTTGTTCTATTACACGCTAGGCATTGTTCTGGGTCCTGGGGATCAAACAGCGTTCTCATGTTCAGGGAGCTGGCATCAGGGAGTGGTCTGTGTTTCTTCTAATGGAGAGACAGACACAAATAATGAAGTAAACATATAGTGTGTCACAGAGTGACAAGTGCTGTGGAGGAGAACAAAGTGGGTGGCCGAGGAACTGTGGTTTTAAATAGCATGTAAAGCAACACTGGAATACAGACCATCGCATTCTGTAATGATTAAACAAGCAAATGAGTATGAGAACTTAAACCAGTGTTTAATACTTAGGAAGTGCTAAACAATTGCTAGAATATAGGCACTAACAATGTATGTGAGATGTTTTTGTAAACAGAAAAGAAAATTTTTGTTGTGCTAATTTTCAAGGAGAAGGGTACCAATCAACTTATTGTTATAATTGTTTGTTTGTTTGTTTGTTTTTTTGCAGTACCGGGGATTGAACCCAGGGGCATTCTACCTCCGAGCTACAACCCCGGCCCTATTTTTTACGCTTTATTTTGAAACCAGGTCTCACGAAGTTGCAGAGCACCTCACTAAGTAGCTGAGGCTGGCCGCGAATCCGGATCCTCCGGTCTCCGCCTCCCAAGTACTGGGATTACAAGCGTGCGCCACCACGCCCAGCTGTTATAATTATATTTTCTGTTGGATTGTGAATGTTAAAATGACTTTGCTAATCAGTTCAGACTTAAGGAGCACTTTCCTTGGTCATCCCCACGCTCTGTTACCAAGGCCCAACTGCCTTTAACTATCCAAGTATGTGTGCTTCAGTGAAGGATACAGAGGTTGCTTCCCACTCTTAGCTCTTTTCTGGAGCTTTTCTTTTCTTTTTCTTTTTTTCAGGAATTAACTAACTACTTGAGTGTGGATTAAAACCTAACCCTAAGACATAACCTGTATTAAATAATGGGCCTTTGCAACTTACAAAGGAAACTGAGGCAGGTGCTGAGAAGCTAGTCATGACATTTTAAAGAGTCAATCCTAGCCAGGCACGGTGACCCACGCCTGTAATCCCAGTACTTGGAAGGCTGAGATAGGAGGATCGCAGGTTTGCGGGCAGTCTTAGCAACTTAGTGAGACTCTCAGAAACCTAGCAAGACCCTATTTCAAAACAAAAACATAAAAAAGGCTGGAGGTGTAGCTCTAAGGTAGAAGGCTCCTGGGTTCAATCCCTATTAGCAAAAAGAAAAAAAGAGTCAACCCCAAGCCCAGAACACACTCACACAAATACAGTTGATGATATTCCAGTACTCAGAGACCTACAGAACCTCAATTTCTGCGGAAATCAGTAAGATAAGGTGCTCACAAGTTGCTCAACCTGCGATCCTCCTGTCTCAGCCTCCCAGATACTGGGATCACAAGTGTGCACCACGACACCTGGCTATTACCGGTTTATGATAGAGAACAGGACTCAGGATCAGCTGAGTGGAAGAATGGAGTACAGAAAAATGGAGTTACCCAGCTAGTGAGCATCAGAGTCGGGATTCAAACCACATGGTCTGCTTCTGAACCTGCGTGCTTTAATCACTGTGCCAGTCGGCTAGAACTGAGCCACTTGCAAAAAGGCAGCTTTTAGCGCCCCCTGGTGGCAGTGGCCAACGACGGTCTGGGCAGAGGCAATGTGCTGGGGAGAGTGTGAGGAGAGCAAGGCCCTGCAGAGACGGGTTTCTGCTGTTGCATTAGAGCTGAGAAGACCTGGTCTCCAGCAGCTTTAATCTGGTTGGGGAGTGAAAACAAACAGACAAGGAGCCTATTTAACATGCATGAAAAAGTGTCTTATTATTTACTTGTTCATCACCACTCATTAGAAGGTGACCTAGACAGGAGGATCCCAGGTTCAAGGCTAGCATGCAGTAACTTTGTGAGACTCTGTTTCAAAACAAAAAATAAAGTAGGTTTGGGGGTATAGCTCAGAAGTAGAATGCCCCTGGGTTCAATGCCCGGTACCACAAGAAAAGAAAAAGAAAAAGAAAGAACCTAGCCTGTAAGCTGGAATCCAAGAGATCAGGGAGCTGGTCTTGTTTGCTCTATTCTTGTACACATTCAGTTAATGTTTGTTGATGAACAAATGAACTCTGGGCCATCACCGCAGGCATGGCCCACATGCCTGGCCCAGTCCACGCCTGCCCTCCTTCATCTTGCATAAAGTGGGCCTGCGCTAGCCTTGTGAACTGCTCTGAGGCACGGTTAGGACTCCCAAAGAACAAAGCACCACAGACGGAAACAATTTCTCTCAACACTTTCCCGCGAAAGCCCCACGCCACCGTGGCCTCTGTCAGTTGTGTGGCAGGTGTACGCATAGGGCAGGGGCCTGTGCGGGTGTTCAGCCATGGCCAGTGGGCAGGTGCAGGCTGGCTCTCTCTGCCCAGCTCAGCCTTTCTTTGTGCAGGGCCACCCATCTGAGAGGGCTGGGCTGGACCTCTCCAACATGAAGCTAAGGATCACTGGAAACCACAGGCCTCAGAGGACAGCTCTGCCCCAGGGAGAGACGCTGACAGGATCCGGCCGCTCTCCTGGCCATGGGCGCCTCCTGCCACCCCACTCCACGTGCTCCGACACACCTCTCTCTGCCTTTGTCCTCCCACCTCCTGGTAGGCCCTCCTCCTGTCTTCCTGGCCCTCTTTCCCGCCTACTCTGTTTCCTGGCTTCATCCCTCCCAGGCTTCCTGTCACACTAACCTCTTTGTCTCCTCTCCCCATTCCTCCAGTGACATTTTTTTCATACCCTCTGTAAGCCCGAAGTTGCCTGCCAGGGCCCTTCCTCCTCCTCATTTCTTCTGTTTCATAAAACAAAAACAAAAACAAAAAAAACAAAAAAAAATGCACTTAACCCAGATTTAAACGAGTTTCCCCCGGGCACCTTGTTCTGTATGTCCAGGTGGTCCGAGGGGGAATCCCTTTCCAGGGGAGATCCAAACCATCCTGAGTAAGATTTTGTGTGAGAGGTAGCTTTGTGGGCGGGGGATGTAGCTCAGAGGTAGAGTGTTTGCCTAGCATGTGTAAGGCCCTGGATTAAATCCCTGTTACCACAAAGAAAAAGAGAGAAAGAGCCGGGCGTGGTGGCACACGCTTGTAATCCCAGTACTTGGGAGGCGGAGACCGGAGGATCCGGGTTCGCGGCCAGCCTCAGCTACTTAGTGAGGCCCTCCGCAACTTCGTGAGACCCGGTTTCAAAATAAAGTATAAAAAATAGGGCCGGGGGTGTAGCGCAGAGGTAGAACGCCTGTGCGTTCAATCCCCGGTACCGCAAATAGAAAGAAAGAAAGAAAGAAAGAAAGAAAGAAAGAAAGAAAGAAAGAGGAAAGGAAAAGAAGAGGCAGCTTTGTTGGTATTGGCTGGAGCCACACACCTGGGTTTTGTTCCAAGCTGTCCCCTTCCTCAGCTCCCCAGCAACAGATTGGAACTCATAAGTACGGAGATCTGGGGTTTAGTGAGTTCTGGAATGGATATTTGAGTGTGTAACACTGGGCAATGTAACTCTGGGTGATATCTGAGTGTGTAACATTGTCTCCACACACAAGGTCAAGTTAGGATGGCAGAACACACGAAACTCTGTTCGGTAATACAAGATAAACTATCTCAGTGCTACACCTACGTCCCCTCCCTACTCAACATCAGGGCTACAGTCTCATTTCCAGGGCTGTCACTTCTAAGTGTCCACCTTAGCTGGCAGCTCCCGCTGGCACCAGCATCAGCCTGCAGTGCCCTCCACGCAGCATGGCCTTGAGAACTCGCCCCACCCCACTCTGCTTTGCTTCTAGGAGCTGCAGAGCAGCGGCCTCCCTTGGCACATTCTCCTTCCTGCAGGCAGCTAATGCATTTTGCAGGGTTATGCTCCTCCTGGTAGGGAAAAGTAACCAAGGCATTTAAAAGTTAAGGTCTAGCCCGGCATGGTGGTTCACGCTTGTAATCCCAGTACTTGAGAGGCTGAGACAGGAGGATCACAGGTTCATGGCCAGCCTCAGCCACATAGTGAGGCCTCTGCAACTTAGTGAGACCCTGTTTCAAAATAAAGAATAAAATATAGGACTGGGGGTGTAGCTTGGAGGTAAAATGCCCCTGGGTTCAGTCCCCAGCTCCGGAAAAAAAAAAAAGTTAAGGTCTTGGGGCTGGACTGTAGAGTGCTTGCCCAGCATGTACCAGGCCCTGGGCTTCATCCTCAGATGAAGGGGTGGGGGTAGGAGGAGTTAAGGTCTCTTCAGAGAGAAAACCAGAGTCATCCAGGCAGGATAGTCACACTTCTTGTGTGAAAAGCAAACTAAGTCCTGCTCTCTGCAGTTCTACACTCTCTGGCTGCCCCTTGCCATGGGGATTCAAGGTGCCCCCTTCTCTGCCCTGAGCTCTCCCACCTTCCATCTCCAGTCCCAGGCCATGGATCAGAGGGGAGGGAATCATTTATTGAGCTTGCAACAGGACAGAGCGTGGCTCTTTCTTTACCATGGTTCTGTTCTGGGAGATTCAGCAACCTCTGTCAGTTTTTTTTTTTTTTTTAAACTGGGGATTGACCCCAGGGGAATTCTACCTCTGAGCTACACCCCAGCCTTATTTAAAAAAAAAAAAACAACAGAGTCTCACTAAGTTGCTGAGGGTCTTGCTAAGTTGCTGAGGCTGGCCACAACCCTGCAATCCTCCTGTCAGTCTCCCCAAGTACTGGGATTACAGGTATGCACCACCACACCCAGCTAACCTGCCCCTCTAAATCCATGCCTACTTTGGAGCTCCTTTTACCCTTGTTGGCTGACAGGCTGGCCCTCAACTGCTTCCCTGACCACTGCTCCGGCCGAGCGGTACCATTTTTGGCTTGGAGCTCGACTCATCCTTCCAAGCAGAGTGTGAGAAGAAAATACTCTCTTCAAATCTAGATGCATAGAAGGAGCTCAGCAAATAGAGCCGGATTTGGTGAAGAATAATAGAAGGGAAGAGTGGGAGAGAAGGAGGGAAGAATTCTGCTCTCTAGAATGCCCTGCCTCCTTCAGGACTCTAGAGCCAGAGATTCCTAGCAAGGTTCAGACAGGAGGAGGGTGGGTAGAGAAAGGGGAGCAGGGTGGAGGCTCAGCAGTGCTCTGAGGAGCTCACAGCTCCTCCTGCCAGCCCTGGGTGCTGGCCCCACCTGCCCACCGCACTCCCCAGGCCCTAGAATCCAGAGGCCCCTGCCTTTTTGTGCATGCTGTTTCTTTGGCCTGAGCTGCTCTTTCCTCTCCTTTCCACTTTGCCGATTCCTACTTCTTCAAGATCAGGCACAAATCTCTCGAGAGAGATCCTGCCACCCGTCTTTTCCCTATCCCAGTGACTGGGGCCTGTTCTGTCGGCTGTGCACCAGCTTTTTGCTCACGCTCATGTAGCACTTGTCGATGTCTCTCCCTTTTGTGACTTCATTCGTCCACCTGCTCACTAAGGGCCTGCTCTGCCTGTGCCAGGACTTGATCCAGTGCTGACCAAGAGACCTGGCTCCTCAATGCTGCCAGGTCACGTATAGTTGGGTGGGGGAGAAGGACACTTACACAGGAGTTATCAAATGGTGAGTGTTTGGAGAAGCGAAGCCAGGGTGCTGCAGAAGTGTGTGTGGGGGGAGGGCTGGTATAGGGTTCAGGTGGACGCAGTCAGGAAAGGTCTCCTTAAGGAAGGAACACTCAAGCTGAAACGTGAAGAATGAGGAAACCATGACCAGGGAGAAAAGTAGGTGTGCGTGTGCCTGTGTATGCGTGTATATGCGTGTACATGTGTGTTGTTTTATGTGTGTACTTGCATGTGTGTGTGCTTGTGTGGATGTGTAAACATGTGTGGTTGTGCATTCTTGTGTGTACACATGTGTGTCGTGTGTGTGCCTGGGGGGCTGAGGTGGAGGTTGGGGGTCCTGTTCACATGCATATATAAAACCTCAATAGGGAAAAGAGCAATGTGCCAGGTGGGAGAAGCTAGAGCAGAGCAATGTCCCGGGGGGGCGGAGGGAAGAAAGGTGGAGAGCGAGGCAGAAAGAGATGGTGGGTACCAGGAAGGCCACGGTCAGTGCCAGCTCCAAGCAAGGGAATGTGGCTTGGTCTTGTATTACTGGAGCCCTGCGGAGTGCCAGGCTCATACAGGTGCCCAGGATATGTTTATTGAACAAATAAAGAAATGAAAACACTTTAAGAATCAGGATTTAGCCGGGCGTGGTGGTGCACGCTTGTAATCCCAGTACTTGGGAGGCGGAGACCAGAGGATCTGGGTTCGCAGCCAGCCTCAGCTACTTAGTGAGGCCCTCTGCAACTTCATGAGACCTGGTTTCAAAATAAAGTATAAAAAATAGGGCCGGGGGTATAGCTCGGAGGTAGAACACCACTGGGTTCAATCCCCAGTACCTCAAAAAAAAAAAAAAAAAAGAATCAGGATTTAAACAGGATGCGGGGACTGACAAGTAAAACAAATCACCTCTCCAGGCCAGCTGCACCACCATTAGGGCCATGTCACCCCTTAGCTGGGAGCCCAGAAAGGAGCACATCCATCCGGCTGGCACGGGGACAGGTTTGTAATAAGGCACATATGGCATGATTTGAGTTGGTCAGATTTAGTAAGACAAGTGTGTCATTTATCCAAAGCAGGCCTATCTGGAACCACTAGGGGAATCTAAGTGACATCTGCCACGCTGGGACTGTACACAGCAGGGGAGTCTGGCAGACAGAGACAGCCAGGGGCTGTCTTGACGCCACTTATCAGAGAAGGGCCCTCTCTGCTTCTCCCTGCAGCCTTGTGGACTTCAGAGGATGGATGCATTTCAGAGCTAGGGAGGACCCGAGGGATGACCTGGGCAGCCCCTCCTTTTACAAGAGAGGACACTGAGGTCCAGAGAGGTTGAGTGACTCACCCTAAGTTAGTGACAAGACCGGGCCAGGTTTCTAGGTCTCCTGACTCTAAATACAGGCTGTGTATAAACACATCTAAAGGGAAGAAGGGAGGGAGACAGGAAAAGAGGGAGAGATAGAGATAAAGAGGAAGGAGAAAATGGGAAGGGGGAAGGATGAGAAAGAAGGAAAGAAAGAGAAACAGTGAGGGAAGGAAGGAAGGAGGAAATGAGAGAGAGAAGAAGGAAATCATGCTGGTGCTTTCATGGGAGCTCAAACTAAGATGTCCATGGCCAAAACTGACTAGGAAATACCGTGCCTTGAAACACACTCTTAAACTGTGTTCAGGCCACATGTTGAAAGGCAATAAATGAGACACCAATTTCTATTCTAGTCAGCTTTTTGTTGCAGTGACCAAAATACCTGACAAGAGTAACTTAGAGGAGAAAAGGTTTATTTGGCTCACAGTTTCAGAGGTTCAGTCCATGGCTGGCTGGCGCCTGCTTGAGCAGTAGTTGGACCCTTGTGGACCACTGCTGCAGCGGCCTCTGAGTGACTGAGCAGCTGAGCACTGTGAAATGAATCTGAGGGAAACAACTTCTTAGGCAGTCCTGTGCAAACAGGGTACCCTTAATGTCTTTCTTCAAAGAGACCTCTTTCCCAGCTGAAGGTTTGGTCTCTGGGAGGAAAGTCCCATAGACTTTCCAATAGAAAAGTCCCTCATGAACCAGGTGTGGTGGTGCATGCTTGTAATCCCAGTACTTGGGAGGCTGAGACAGGAGGATTACAGGTTCGCAGCCAGCCTCAGCAACTTAAGTGAGGCCCTCTGCAACTTAGACCCTGTTTCCAAATAAAAAATAATAAAATAGGGTTGGGTGTGTAGTTCAGAAATAGAATGCCCCTGGGTTTAATCCCTAGTACCACCACCAAAAAAAAAAAAAAAGAAAAAAAGAAAAAGTCCCTTATAGGCCCAGGATGCCTGGCTGTGGCAGGGACCATATATCCAACCACTTAAGATACTTCAGTTCTCAGCCAGTAGCTAGGATCTGGGATCTGAAACAAAACAGCCAAAGTTTCTCTGAGTCCTTGTGCTTGCATTGTCTCCTAATACCTCTTCTCACCTGCCTTCTAGAACAAGAACTCCTGATGTTAGCTGCACACATGGCTGCCTAGAGTAATGATTACATTTCCCAGCTCCTTATGGCTAAGAGTTGTCTCTGTGATTAAATTCTGATCAATGGTATGTAAGCAGAGGGATAACGGTCAGCCCTGGGGAAGTCAGCTAAAAGCAGTGGTTCTCAAACCTGCAGAGGTTTGCCCCACAGGAGACATTTGTCAATGTCTGGAGGTATTTTTGCTTGTCACAGCTGGGGAAGTAGGAAGTTACACTGGCATCTGATGGGTGAAGGGCAGGGATAGTGTCAAATATCCTACAACGCACAGGACAGCTTCACAAAAATGAAGTATCTTACCCAAAGTGTCAACAGTACTGAGGTTGAGAAATTCTGCTATAAAGGGATAGAGCACACTCATCTTGTGTGGGGTGTGGGTGTGATGGTTGGAGTCTGAGCTGCCATCTTGGACCATGAGAAGCCACATGTTAATGATGGTGGAACAACAATAAAGAAGGAGTCTAGATTCCTGATGCCCTGGACCTGCCATACCAGTGATGGGTGGCTTACTTCCAGACTTTGTTACTTAATACAAAATAATGCTGTAGTTCATATACAGCTGACTCTGACATACCTTTCTCTTGCTCCTCCATTTTCCTCAACTTGAAAGAGCCTCTGCCTACCCAGCTCTTGTTCCTGGTCTCTCCTTCCTTCATACTCCTGTTGTTCTGAGGATTTTCCTCCAGATTCATCTATTCTCTACCTGATCTACTTGAAATTCTTATTCCTGATCCAAGGTCCATCTTCCTGAAGCTCCTGAGACTGCAGGGTCCCACACCTTCCAGATTCCCAGGCTCTACCCTGCCTCTCTAATCAGTCCTATGAGTAAGCTATATCAGGTTGGGTTCTTAACATTTCTTTGTAACCCAATTTGCAATATGGAACATGTTCTCAGAGACAAGGTACATCTGGCATGGAGGCCTGACCAGTAGAAATTGACTCTGACCCCTACTCCATATAGGCACCTGCCAACTGAGTATCAGCCCTGGTCATATCATACTTGAAGAATTAGTGAATTTGTCCATCCATCCGTCCGTCCGTCCGTCCATCCATCCATCCATCCATCCATTCATCCAACTCCTGCATGAGTCGTGTTTAAAGCTCTAGCATGGAATCTGTTAGGACAATATCCTGAAGGTCTTTTCATGTATTATTGTTAGCTACAGGCTTAAAAATGACAAACCTTTGACTATCAAGCAGGATCATACTGAGGGGAAGGAGGGTGGTCCTTCTCTTTCATTATGCCTCCCATTGCTAGTGTTAGAGAACTTGATACTAGCTAGCTCTTTCTTTTCTGGATATTTTATAGTTGCTACTAGAGAACTGAGTCAAAAGTCATGGTGACCCCACCACTCTGCCAATAAATTCAGTTATACAACCACATTGTATAACTGATGCAAATAAACTGTATTTAAGGGTGGCCATTCCAGAATGAGGAGGGTAATACTGGCTAGTGGTTGTGGTTGTCTACCTGACATCTTAGATATAATAAAATGTGCAGAATGGATCATTTCAAGGAGAAAGTGAAGAAGTAGCAAAGAATAGTAAAACAAAGAGCATCCCATTGTGCTTCCATGTCTTTCAGTTGAACTGAGATAAACTCTGAGTCCCAAATTTCTGAATCATGATTATATGCCTGATACTAGGATGGAAGCTTTCAGCTCAGCCAAAGTAAGTGGGAGTGAGAAGAGTTGAATCACTTCAACTGTCTTCCTTATCAGAAGGTTTGTTGATTGGAGTGGAGGGGAAAGACTATGAGAATCATGTTAGGAGTGTAGGATCTAATATTACACATGCTGTGGAAGTGAGCCCCCAAGATGGGCCCTAATATCCCCCCTCCTGATACCCACACCCTACAGCTTCCTTCCACAGTATAGCATGGTTGGTTTGTGTGACAGTAGAATATGGTAAAAATGATGGTATGTGACTTCTGAGACCAGGTCATAAAAGACATTGTAGCTTGCTCTTGCTCTCTCTCTTTCTCTCCCAGATAATCCTGTCTGGGGGATGTAGCCCCCATAGTGAGGTCTATGTGTTAAGAAACTGAGGAAGCTGGGCGTGATGGCACACGCTTGTAATCCCAGTACTTTGGGAGGCGGAGACCTGAGGATCTGGGTTCGCGGCCAGCCTCAGCACTCTCTCTCTCTCTCCCTGTCTCTCTCTCTCTCTCTCTCTCTCTCTACTTAGTGAGGCCCTCCGCAACTTCGTGAGACCCGGTTCCAAAAAAAAAAAGTATAGTGAGGCCCTCCACAACTTAGGAGACCCTGTTTCAAAATAAAGAATAAAAAATAGGGCTGGGGGTATAGCTCAGAGGTAGAATGCCCCTGTGCTCAATCCCCCGTACTGCAATAAAAAAAAGTTAAAAAAAATAAATAAAATAATAAATAATAATAAAAAAAGAAACTGAGGCCTGCTGCCAACAGCCATGTAAATGAATCATCTTGAACACATCAGACCTGCAGATAATTATAGCTGCAGACAACTTCAGGAGAAAGCCTGAGCCAGAACCACTCAGCTAGGCTGCTCCATGACCCACAGAGATTGTGCGATAATATATTTTTATCATTTTAAGCGGCTAAGGTCTGGGGTAATTTGTCAATGCAATAATTAATCACTATTATAGATTCCTTACTGTCTGTCAGTGCATGTCAGTAGCTCAGTTAATTCTCATGACAGCTCTGAAACAGAAATAATTTTCTCTGCCTTACAGGTACAAAAATAGGTTCAGGGGGTGAATTTCCCAGAGTCATAAGACTGCCTCCAAACCCACCAATTTGTTGTGCTCAGCCCTGTCTCTCTGAGACATCCTCCTCCTCTCCTTCCACTGACCCACAGAGTCAGGCCAGGCTGTCCCAATGATTTTTGGTTTCAGATTTAATGATGAGATTAAGTGATCACAGTGTGGGGAATGGATGAGGTTCTGAAAACTAGCACTGCTTGCAAAAATTTTGTTCTAAAGTACCTACAAAACAGTTCCAAGAACTTGGTGGAGACAAGGTGAAGCAAATGACATTCGAAAGCAATGGAAAATGAATGAAAGAACTAAAAAATAGGAAATGGATGACGAATAACAAGGTCTCCACTGGGACAAGGAACTGTTGATGTCATTTGTGGATCTATGACAGAAACAAGCCATGGGGAAACAGCTGAAACTCTGAGAGAGTGGCCACCTCTGGCTGGAGAATCTTCTTTGTCCATCAGTTTGGCAGCCTGGGGTATGGTCACGATCTAGCTGAGGCTGTCTGCCAGGTCCTTCAGTCTGACACAGAAGGAGGAAGGCAGCCTGGAGCCATTCTTCTGTCTCTTCTGGGATGAACTGATCCTAGGTTTTGTTGGACATCATTAGCAATGTAACTTTTCTTCCCCAGTTCCCAGACAGTAGAAAGTAAAAGGTTATAGCTTCCTTGAAGATCACTTTTTGGGCCAATAAATCAGGTTGAATTGGAGCTTTTTGATGGAGTTTTGAAAGCTTCTTATTAAGGACTTAGAGCTAATAACAGAAGCCTAAGTGGAATAATGAGAGTTTCAACACCAAAACCCTAAACAAGCACTTCTCCAACTTAAATGTAAATGAGTTGCCCAGGAATCTTTTAAAATGCAGATTATAATCCTGCAGGTCTGGGATGGACTGAGATCTGCATTTCCCACCAGCTCCCTGGTAAGGCCGATGTTCCTGGTCTACTTTATCTGGAAAGGCAGAAAGCACAGGCTTTCACACTTGGCTGCATATGAGAATCACCTGGGGAGTTTTATTTCTTTAATTATTCATACATTTTTCACCCTTTATTTTAATACATTAATTGGTGCATTATAGTTTCACATCATACTGTAGTTCATAGTGATAGTGACATACATGCACACAGCACTTGGTGAGTCACCCTGCTTCCTCCCCACCCCCTTCCCCATACAGCATATTGAGACTGACACTGGTATTCTCACATATGTACATAATGCCAATGGAAGTTAATTCTCCCTCCCCCCACCCCCAGTCACTTCCCTTGCTCCACTGAGGTTTCTCCTCATTATCTGGTCCCTCTTGTATTCCAATTACTCCCTAGTCCACATATGAGAGAAAACATATGACCCTTCACTTTCTGTGACTGGCTAATCTCACTCGACATAAGGTTCTCCAGGTCCATTCATTTTCCTGCAAATGACATAATTTTGTTCTTCTTTACTGCTGAGTAGAATTCAATTGTGTGTATAGCACATATTTTTATAATTCATTCATCTGTTGATGGACACCTAGGGTGGTTCCATAAATATTATGAATTGTGCTGCTATAAACACGGATATGCATGTATTACTATAATATTCTGATTTCAGTCCTTTTGGAAAGATACCCAGGAGTAGTATAGATGGATCATATGGTGGATCCATTCCCAGTTTTCTGAGGAATTTCCACATTGATCTCCATAGTGGCTGCACTAATTTGCAATCCCACCAACAGTGTAGAAGAGTTCCTATTTACCTGGGGAGTTTTAAAAATACTGATGCCAGGGTCCCCTCTCCCACAGCACCTAATTCTGATTTAACTGGCCTCAGGGAACATTGTGAGCATCAATATTCTTGTGTGTGGCAGTTTGAGGTGGTTCCTAGATCCTGCTGATTTTCTTCTGATCTTTCTTTGGAGGAGCAGCTGCAATGGAGGGTAATTATGGACTTGTGTTCAAGTCAGCCCTAGGTTAGGCAGCCCACACGGAATGCAGCTGCCCTCCCAGTCCCCTCCCCTCTCTCGGGATGTCATCTCTCTCTCTTCCCTTAAGTCCCATACCATCACTCCTATACCTCACCTGGAGACCTTTTAACTTTTTTTCACAGCTGCTTGGGTAGGTACTGGTCATCATTTCTAACAGTTTGTAAAACACGCACATGTCTTTTCTATCTTTGTATGCCCCTAAGGTCACTTCTGTGTCAACTAGACCCTCAACCTCTGCTTGCTGAAGAAATCATAGAAAAACAGTAAGTATAAATTGAATGGGGTGTAATAGTCTTGCTGACTCTCTGACTCCCTTGTGCTAGCTTGCATATCACCTCCTACATTGATCTAAAGCACAGCCTTTCTTGTGGCAAAAGAAACCTGTAGCTCCCCACTGACTACTGCACTAAACCCACATTCCTCCTCCGGAATCAAGCCTGGCCCCACCCCTCTGCCCCATCTGGCCATAGTCCTGCCAGCCCAACCTTATCTCCTGATACTTTCTCCCCTCACGCCATGTTCTACCTTTCATAAGAACCCATTTGTAAACTGGGCGTGGTGGTGCACGCTTGTAATCCCAGTACTTGGGAGGCTGAGACCGGAGGATCCAGGTTCACAGCTAGCCTTAGCTACTTAGTGAGGCCCTCCGCGACTTAGTGAGACCCTGTTTCAAAATAAAGAATAAAAAATAGGGCTGGGGTGTAGCTCGGAGGTAGAATGCCCCTGGGTTCAATCCCCAATACCACACACAAAAAAAAAACCATTTGTATCCCACCCCCCCCCTTTTTTGGTCTTAATGTCTAAATTTCTTCTTCCCAGGAAACTTTCTTTTATTCTCCTATTCCCATTTTGCCACCTAGTATAGTATGGTTATTGGTTTAACTGAAACCTAGTGCTAAGATTTTTTTTTTTGTTGTTGTTGTTGTACTGGGGATTGAACCCAGAGACATTCTACCTCAGAGCTATACTCCCAGTCCTATTTTATTTTTTATTTTGAAACAAGGTCTCACTAAAATTGCTGGAGCTGGCCTTGAACCTGCAATCCTTCTGTTTCAGCTTCCAAGTACTAGGATTACAAGCATGTGCACCATGCCTGGCCAGTGCTAAGATATTTTAGGATTGAAAATGCCCTTGCCGCCAGGTGCAGTGGTACACACATGTAATCCCAGTACTTGAGAGGCTGAGACAGGAGGATCAAAGGTTTGAGGCCAGCCTCAGCAACTTAGTGAGATCCTGTTTCAAAATAAAAAAAATAAAAATAAAAAGGGCTGGGGTTATAGCTCAGAGGTAGAATGCTCCTGGGTTCAATTTCCTGTACCCCAAAAAAAAAAAAAAATGCCATCACCTAAATATTGTGAACAGATTTTGTCTGGCAAGGAAAGAGTCTTACTAAATCCTTTAGGGATGGCCTATACTGATTTGGGAAACCATGTGGTTGGATTATTGAAAAAATTATTCAACTAAATTTTGAGGCAGAACTGTGAGGAAGCCTTGACACTAGAGGTGGATGTTTTCAGGCAGAGAAGCTAAACATTGTGTTTGGTAACAAATGTGAAGTGTTTAGCTGTGTAGGAGTGGGGTAGAGAGGTAGAGAACCTAACTGGTTGCAACGAATCTAGTCCAAATTGTACTTTGGTTTATTCCTGAAGAAAATGGGATTTGTTTACTGAGAAATGTTTGCTAATAATAATAGCAACCAGTTGTTACACACTTACCATGTGCCAGGACTGAAATCAATTCTTGCAAGGATTAACTCCTGTAATTAACAACTAGATGATGTTCACATGAAGAAAAGATGTTCAGAGAAGGATCAATATCTACAAAGAAGAGGCAGAGCCAAGATTTTTGTTTGTTTGTTTGTTTGTTTTCAGTACCGGGGATTGATCCCAAGGGCATTCTACTTCTGAGCTACACCCCCAGCCCTATTTTTTTATTCTTTATTTTGCAATAGGGTCTCACTAAGTTGCAGAAGGCCTCACTAAGTAGCTGAGGCTGGCCTCGAACCCTGATATTCCTGTCTCAGCCACCCAAGTACTGGGATTACAGGTGTGCTCCACCACCCCCGGCTTTGTTCTTGTTTTCTAAAGATCTCATCCTTTAAAAATGTTTCAGGGTATGTTTTATAACTAGTATAGTAGTGTACTTATTATTTTGGGGTGCAAACTCAAAAACATTTACTGGCAGGGATGCCCAATCACATTTTGCTACTTTTTGGTATGTTATCTTGCATTTGCATACTGCTTCATATTCATAGGTTGTATTTCTCCCAGAGAATTCAGAGTGTCCTTGAAGTAGGAATTATCTTTTAAACTTCTGCTCTACCTCCTACAATAGACCTAATTGTATCATCCCCAAATACTCATTGAATAAACTGGTACTCCATCAACCTAAACAAAGCTAGTAAAAACTGCTAGAAATACAAATTTGTGTGTGTGTGTGTGTGTGTGTGTGTGTGTGTGTGTGTTACTGGGAATTGAACCCAGGGGCATTCTACCTCTAAGCTACAACTCCAGTCCTTTTTTATTTTATTATTATTATTTGTGTGTGTGTGTGTATGTGTGGTACTGGGGATTGAACCCAGGAGCACTCTACCTCTGAGCTACACCCCCAGCCCTATTTTATTTTGAAACAGGGTCTTGTGCAATTGCAGAGTGCCTAAGTAGCTGAGGCTGGCTGTGAACCTGCAATTGATCCCCTTGTCTCAGCCTCCCAAGTACTGGGATTACAGTGTGTGCCACCATACCCAGCTCTTGGCTGTTATTTATTTTTGTCTCGAAACAGGGTCTTGCTAGGTTGCTGAGGGTTTTGCTAAGTTGCTGAGACTGTTCTTGAACCTATATAATCTTCCTGTCTCAGCCTCCCAAGTACTGGGATTACAGGCCTGTGCCACCATGCTTGGCTAGAGATACAGATTTCTAAGAGCTTCAAGGCTAGGCTAAATGGCTTCCAAGCACTGTGAATAGAACAACATAGCAATTAAAAATAATCTTTATAGCTGGGAGTGGTGTAGCATGCCTATAATCCCAGTATTTGGGAGGCTGAGACAGGAGGATTGCATGTTCGAAGCCAGCCTCAGCAACCTCGTGAGGCCCTCCGCAACTTAGTGAGATCCTGTTTCAAAATCAAAAAATAAAATAGGGCCGGGGGTGTGGCTCAGAGGTAGTATGGCTCTGGGTTCAATCCCCAGTAACACACACACACACACACACACACACACAACTCTTCTGTCCAAACATAAAAAGTGTTACTTAAGACCCCCACCAGAGGTGTATATTGGATTTGAATTTAAAAAACCAAAGAGATAGTTTTTAATTTTGAAGGTGATTGAAACCCATGCTTTGGCTCCCTCTGCCAGCAAGAAGGAGGACGTTGCTTTTTTCCTTGCAGGCATTCTTGCTTGGTTCAGGTTGTACCATGGCTGCAGTTTACTGTAAGTCCTACCTGAGAAATGTCAGGTCTTGGTTTATAAAAGGGGAAGACAAACCCCACTGGATCTTTCTCCCCAGATATTAAGTAAATATACGCTTTCATTCTTTTCACATGTTAACATTGCTGCCACTAAACCCAAACTCACTGTAAGTTGTCAGGGAACCACCACACACCTGACATGGTCTGCTATGACTTTCCCAGTCTTGTAATTGTGGGTCATAAAAAGTACAACCTTGATTGCTCACAGAGCATGGTTTTCCCACATTCTCTGCTAATCCTGTATCTCTGTAGTTATTTCCCATGACACAGAATTTCCGAAGACACAGACAAGGGGTATTTGGTCTTAATTAGTGGAAGTAATCAAATATCTAAAATTCTTTGATTCATGAAGTGGAATTAAGTACATGCACACCTTTCCTTAGCATGTAGTTTCCTTCCCAATTCCCCCTTCCCAGAACTTTTATGTATCAGTCTGAATTGTTACTTCATCATGCCACTGGCTTCTCAAAAATTGAGATTTGACTCTAATGCCCCCCAAACAGAATTCCTCTGTATGGTTTTCCCACAAAGGCACTGAGCATCTCTTCTGCCATTAGAGCTGTAAACACCTGTGAGACCCAGTGTCCTGAAATGTCACCAGGGCCTGGCACATGGCAGAATGCAATAAAGATTTGTTTAAATAAATATGACTTAAAGCAATATTCTATTCTAAGGGTTAATTTTGCCCATGTGAGAATTGTTCCTGCATATGAACATATTTGTTTTATTAATTTTAGAGGGGCATAGCAATGTTATGCCTAAAATGCTTGTTGTCTCGAAACTACTTACATTAGGGTGGTATGAAACAGGCTTGGCGCCAGTCAGGGCTCTGCCACTTACTGTGAGAGGCAATCCACCCTGAGTGTCCTTGCACGTTCTTGCTGGATGTGCCAAGAATACAAAACTGATCACTCTTTCCTTGGGTCATTTCTCAGGGTTGTGTTTGCAACAAGCGATCTTGAGGGATGAGGTAATGTCTCTCTGTGGAACAAAGAACAGGCTTGCTTACTGCTCACTATAACATGGTGGGTTCCTCAAGCTCAGCATTCCTGTCCGATAATGCAAGCCATTTTGTGTGCAAGCATGCATCTGGGGCCCATATGCTTTGTTCCTGTGAGAATTGGGGTTCTGGGAACCAACACAAACATACTGACATTCTGGCTACTGCTTTTGCTGTAATCGTCTTTCATCTCTGATCCACGTGTCCTGTCAGCATCCAAGAACCTTAAAAGTAATATGTTAGTCTGCCAATAGGATGAGATCTGACTCTTCACAGTTCTCCACGCTCACTAGCTGGTGTCCCTAAGAATCATTTAACCTCTTTTTAGCTGCTGTTTCCCTTCTTCATAAAGGGGTCGATGGTACTTGCCTCATAAGACTAAAGATCCCCACCACAACTACACTCCTCCCCGGAGTTCCCCCTCTCTTTAGCACACTGCCAGAGCCGGCTTTGCTTTGGCGCCTGCCGAAGCCCCGCGCGGAGCGGCGCAGGGACCGCGGGGCGCGCCGCGGCTGACAGGGTTAGGCGTGGACTGCGGACGCGCGGAGGAGCGCCCCGCCGCGGCTCCGGATTCCGACGTAGGCGGGGCCCGGAGAGCGCACGCTGATTGGAGCGGGGACCGGCGGTTCTGCGTGGCAGCGGCGGTTGCCAAGCAACCATGCCGCTTTCATTTAGACCCAGTTCGAGTGGCTTCGGGGTCGAGCCGATGGGATCAGTGGGGGGCTGAAGGCCCGCTCCCCGCCACGGCCACTCCTCGCATTCGTGGCGACCGCGCCCTTCTGAGCGGCAGCGCCGGGCTTCCGTGGGCCTCCGCTGCCCGCGGCAACGGGAAACCACGCGGTGGCGCTCGGGCGCGCGCCCTCGGGCCGCTCGCGCCCGCCCACGCACGCTCCCCGCGCCCCCTCGGGCCGCACGCGCCCGCCCACGCACGCTCCCCGCGCCCGCCCACGCACGCTCCCCGCGCCCTCTCGGGCCGCACGCGCCCGCCCACGCACGCTCCCCCGCGCCCGCCCACGCACGCTCCCCCGCGCCCGCCCACGCACGCTCCCCGCGCCCCCACGGGCCGCACGCGCCCGCCCACGCACGCTCCCCGCGCCCGCCCACGCACGCGCCCGCCCACGCACGCTCCCCCGCGCCCGCCCACGCACGCTCCCCGCGCCCCCACGCGCGCGGTCGCCTTCGGCTGCGTACCGGGCGCGCGGGCTCGGGCGGCTGCGCGGCCCCTCGGAGGCAGCTCCAGGCGCTAGGACGAGGTCTCGGAGGCAGGATGCTCCGGCGCGGGGCGCGTCGCCCCCCGCAGCCCACCAGAGCCCGGATACCTCAGAAATTCGGCTCTGGGTCTGTGGGGAGCGAAATGCAACCCAAACCCCGTTTTCACCAACCCCGCGCAAATAAACACGCACAAGCACGCACACAGGCGTCGCCGCCACGGCCGCGCTCGCGGCGACAGTGCCGGCCGCGGGGGCCCGAGAGGGGCCGCCTGCGCCCCGCAGCCCCAGGGCGGCCGCCGGCCTCGCCGCTCTCCGGTGCGACGCGAGTGCCCGCGCCTCCGCGCTCAACGGCCGGCCTGGGCCTGCATCCCGCCGGGCGGGCGCGGCGGCCCCGGCGGATCCGGTAGGCGGGGGCCGCGGGCAGGCTGGGAGCCGGGAGGAAGGGGCGCGGCCGCGGTGCGTGCGGCGTGCCGGGCGGGCGGGCGGGATGGGCTCCGCTGCCCTGGCTCCGACCATCCGGGGCGGCGGGCCGCGGCGGGCTCGCGAGAGGCGGCCCGCGCCGGGGGCGGCTGCCCGGGCCGGCAGTGGTGGTCTAGGACGCGGCGGCCGGGCCCCGGCGACAGAAACGAGCAGTGGGGCGGTGGGGAGGGCGCGGGGCCGTCGCCTCTGGCTTAATATGGCAGATGCGCGGAGATTCCAACAGGTGGCTCCGTGGCGCAATGGATAGCGCATTGGACTTCTAGAGGCTGAAGGCATTCAAAGGTTCCGGGTTCGAGTCCCGGCGGAGTCGTGAAGCCTTTTTCCTCCCTTAAAATTTATTTCACACCCCCATCTTTTCGCGCTTTCTTTTCCGCTTCCTAAACAGCCTAACTGCCCGCCAGCCCTGCTCTCTCCGCGCTGCATTCGGTGGCTGCAGCCCTTTCTCCTTCGGCGGCTCGCGGGGCCCCGCGCCGGCCCAGCGGACCCGGGGCGCGGGAGGGAAGGACGCGACAGCCGCGAGGCCGGCGTCTCGGCCGCGTGAGCGCGGGGAGCCCGGGCCGCCGACACCCCACGCCGCGGGCGACAGCGGCTGCGAGGCACGGAGAGAAAGCGCGTCTACACCCTGCGCTGCGCGGTTGCCCGAAAAGAGCACGCACGGGAGCCCCGAGCGCGATCCTGGCAAATAATGCAGGTTTCAGGGCGTCCCCCCGGGACTGCCTCAGCGGACCTGAGGCGGCCTAGGGATCTGCATTTCTGATGAGACCGCCTGCTCCTTTCCGCGGTGATGAGAGCAGAGAGCGAGGCCCTCTGTCTCTGGCCTCCTCCAGGCAGGAATTGTCTTTGGACAACTTTAGCTTAGCACAGGGTTAAGGTTCCATCTCACTAAATGCGAATAAAACAAGAAATGGAAATTTAAAAATTCACTGTCAAATGAAACAGGCAATTGGTGCAAAAGATGACAAATCCAAAATTGTCAAAAAAAAAAAAAGGTATGGGCAAAAGTAAACATCCTTATTATTCCTATATCCCAGCCTTGCTCCACAAGCCATTAGTGATAATGGTTTCTTGGAAATATTTTCAGATTTATTTTATGTACATCAGAAGTTTATTATGTTATTGATATATCATCAGCAGTTTATTATCTTTTATTGATATATGTGATATGTATCCTTTTAAAAACAGAATTGGCAATGTGCTATGCTCATTTCACTTATTAATATGTATAGAGCTGCCTGTGCCATTGTAACTAATTTATCTTAACGATTTAACACTCCCTAATACTTGGATATTTAGGTGTCCATTATTTTCCTGTTACAATGCTCAGTGAATATCCTTGTTCTTATTTAATTGTATACCCTCTGTGTGTGTGTGTCTGTGTGTTTTACTGCGAGATTGAATCCAGGGGCATTCTAACCCTGAGCCCATTGTGTGTGTGTGTGTGTGTGTGTGTGTTACTGTGGATGGAATCCAGAGGCATGCTACCTCTGAGCTACAATCCCAGCCCTATTTTATTTTTTATTTCTTCTCACTAGGTTGCTGAGAGTCTGGCTATGTTGCTGAGGTTTTCCTTGACTGTCTCGTCCTCCTGTCTCAGCCTCTCAAGTACTGGGATTACAGATGTACACCACCATGCCTGGCTTTTATTTTTATTCTAAAACAGGTTCTTACTAAATCGTGGAGCACCTCCCTATATTGCTGATGCTAGCTGTGAACCTAGGATCCTCCTGTCTCAGCCTCCCAAGTACTGGGATTACAGGGGTGCACCATCATAACTGGCTTGATCATACCCATTTTAATCTCACCAGCAGTGTTATGACAATGTTTCTCCACACCCCACATGTTATCAGACAGGTGAGCGGCACACACCTATAATCCCAGTAGTTGGGAGGCAGACTGGAGGATTGCAGGTTTGAGGCCAGCATGGTAATTTTGGGGGACCCGGTGCACACCTGTAATCCCAGTACTTGGTAGCCCGAGACAGGAGGATCACAGGTTCAAAGTGGGCCTCAGCAACTTAGTGAGGCTGTCAGCAATTTAGTGAGATCCTGTTTCAAAAATAAAAAAGAAGCTGGTCGTGGTGGCGCACGCTTGTAATCTCAGTACTTGGGAGGCTGAGACAGGAGGATCGCAGGTTCGCAGCCAGCCTCAGCTACTTAGTGAGGCCCTCCGCAACTTAGTGAGACCCTGTTTCAAAATAAAGAATAAAAAATAGGGCTGAATGCCTCTGGGTTCAAGCCCCAGTACCGCCAAAAAAAAAAAAAAAAAAAAAAAAAAAAATAGAGCTGGGAGTGAAGTCCAGAGGTAGAACCACCTGGGTTCAATCCCCAGTGCCCCTCCCCCACACACCAAAACAGATGAAAAATGGTTTTTAGTTGTAGTTTTAATTCATGTCTTTTATTATGAACATCTTTTCATACATAGGATAATTGTATTTTCCTGTGATTTATCTGTTCTTACATTGTGCTCATTTTTCTACTGTATCATTTATTGTGCCTATAAGAAATTTATTTTATAGAGTAGTTTACATATTAAGGAAAACAGCCCTTTGTGATATGTCACAATTATTCTTTCCCAGTCTACTTGTCTTCTGATTTTAATTTTTTTGTCTTATAGAAATTCATATATTTGGATTTATCAATCTTTTCTGGATTCTAGGTTTGAAGGTCATACTGCACTGATGATGATAAATGCTTTCCTTTTAATGGCTTTTTGTTTTATTTAAAAGCTTTTGCTTAATTTGGAATATGCTTTTGTATTCCAGATTAAACAAGGTGAAGAGCCAGACGTGGTAGCACACGCTTGTAATCCCAGTACTTGGGAGGCTGAGACAGGAGGATCCGGGTCCATGGCCAGCCTCAGTTTAGTGAGGCCCTCCACAACTCAGTGAGACCCTGTTTCAAAATAAAGAATAAAAAACAGAGCCGGGGAGTGTAGCTCAGAGGTAGAATGCCCTGGGTTCATTCATGGGTACCACAAAACAAACATAAAAAAGGTGGAGTGTTGGACCAGAATCACTGATGATAAGCCCTCCTCCTTTTGTAATTTGAAATACCACCTTTATTGTTGTTTTTTTTTTGTATGTGTGTGTGGCACTGGGGATTGAACCCAAGAGCATTCTACCTCTGAGCTACACCCCCAGCCCTATTTTATATTTATTTATTTATTCATTTATTTATTTTGTGATACTGGGATTGAACCCAGGGGTATTCTACCTCCAAGCTACACCTCCAGCCCTATTTTTTATTCATTATTTTGAAACAGGGTCTAAGTAGCTGAGGCAAACTTGCTATCTTCCTGTCTCAGGCTCCCAAGTCCTGGGATTACAAATGTGTGTCACCACACCCAGCTTTGTTTACTTTGAAATAGGGTCTTGCTAGGTTAAGGAATCTCACTACTTGCTGAGGCTGTCCTCGAACCTGTGATCCTCCTGTATCAGTCTCCCAAGTACTGGGATTACAAGCATGCACCACCACGCCCGGCTTACCTTTATTGTTTTCTAAATTCTCGTATGAATTTGGGTTTTTGTATTCTCGATTCAATTGGTCTGAATTTTTTAATTTGCTATTTAAAAATCTAGTTGGGTCAGTCCTCTCATCACCTTTTTAAAAAAGATTTTTCTCTGCCTATTCTTGAGTTATTAAGATGAATAATTGTATTAACTTGTCCAGGATGCACTGCTACTTTGCAGCAAGCATGAATGGGAACCCAGGAAGACTGGTTCTGACAGTAAATACACGAAGTCTGTATTGTCTTCATATGAGATTTAATTACAGCTAGTAGGAGGTATTTTTGTTGAAATCATGTTATATTGTAGATTAATAAAGGGAAAATTGAACTAATTAGGATGTTGAATCTTCCAAAGAGCAGCAGGAGTGGGGAAAGCTTTTCATCTGTTCAACTCTTCTGTGCACTTCATTAGTGTTAAATTTTCTTCATCCAGATCTTGACTTTTTTGGTTAACTTTATACCTAGTTTATCTTCTTAGTTGGGATCTTTTCCTTCATTATATTCTCTAACACATTATTGATCATATATAAGAAGGTATTTGGTATTTTAAATAATAATTTTACATCCAGTCATTTTATTGAATTGTTACTATTTACAGTAACTTTCCAGTTAAAAAACATGATGTGATACAACTTCACACCCACTAGGATGGTTGTAATAAGAAAGAAAGACATATAATACAAGTGTTGAAAAGGATTTGAACCTTCATACATTGCCACTGGGTATGTAAAGTGATAACCTCTTTGGAAAACAGGTAACAATTCCTCAAAATGTTAAACATTAGCCAGGTGTGGTGGTGCATGCTTGTAATCCCAGTACTTGGGAGGCTGAGACAGGAGGATCACAGGTTCGAGGACAGCCTCAGCAAGTAATAAGACTCAATGTAGTTAGACCCTGTTTCCAAATAAAAATAAAACAGGTCTGGGGACATAAAGGAAGAATGCCCCTGGGTTAAATCCCCAGTAACTAACACACACACCTAAAAAAAAAAAAGTTAAATATTAGTTACCTTCTGACCCATTAATCCACTCCTAGGTATATACCCAAGAGAATTAAAAACACATGTCCACACAAAAATGTGTACAGGAATGTCTAAGGCAGCATTATTTTTAATAGCCAAGAGTAGAAACAACCAAAAGAACCAAGTGTGGTGGTGCACGCTTGTAATCCTAGTACTTGGGAGGCCGAGACAGGATTACAGGGTCAAAGCGAGCTGCGGCAAGTTAGGGAGGCCCTCCACAATTTAGTGAGACCCTGTATCAAAATAAAAAATAAAATAGGGCTGGGGGTATAGCTCAGAGGTAGAATGCCCCTGGGTTCAATCCCCAGTACCACAAAAACAACAACAAAAAACCCAAAAGGTCCAACAGCTAATGAAAGGATAAACAAGATATAGTACATCTATTTGATGGATTATTCAGCAATCAAAAGGAATTAAGTGCTAACTCTTGTAACAACATGCATAAATTTTGAAAACATTATTCTAAGTCAATGAAGCCAGTCATAAATGACCACATATTTTATGATTCCTTTTTAATGAAATGTCTAAATTAGGCAAATCCATAGACAGGAAGTAAACTAATGTTTGCCAGGGGTTGAGAGTGGGAGGAATGTTAAGTGACCACTAATGGGAATGGGGCTTCATTTTGGGGTCATGAAAATGTCTTGGAAACAGTGTGATAGTTGTACAACTCTGCATATAGAAAGGCCACTAAATTATACACTTTTGAAAGGCATGAATTTTATTGTGAATTATATCTCATTTAAAAAGAAAAAGAACTGGGCGTGGTGGCGCACGCTTGTAATCCCAGTACTTTGGGAGGCGGAGACTGGAGGATCCGGGTTTGTGGCCAGCCTCAGCTCTCTCTCTCGCGCGCGCGCTCGCTCGCTCTCTCGCTCTCTCTCTCTCTCTCCCCTTAGTGAGGCCCTCCGCAACTTCGTGAGACCCAGCTTCAAAATAAAGTATAAAAAATAGGGCTGGCGGCGTAGCGCGGAGGTAGACCGCCCCCGCATTCAATCCCCAGTACCGTTAAAAAAATAAAAGAAAATAAAAAATAAAAAGAAAAAGGTTTTCAGCTGGGCGTGGTGGCGCATGCTTGTAAACCCAGTACTTGGGAGGCTGAGATAGGAAGATCGCAGGTTCGCGGCCAGCCTCAGCTACTTAGTGAGGCCCTCCGCAACTTAGTGAGACCCTGTTTCAAAATAAAGAATAAAAAATAGGGCTGGGGGTGTAGGTCAGAGGTAGAATGCCCTGGGGTTCAATCTCCAGTACCACAAAAAAAAAAAAAAGTTTTCAGTTGATTAACTTGCGTTTTCTGGAAATATATTATCTGCAAATTATGGTTTCACTTTCTCTTTTCTAGGTTTTATGCCTCATACTGTGTCTCTTGTAATAGAATCAGCTAGTATGTCCAGAAAATGCTAAATAACTTTCCATGATAATGTTGATAGTGGATTTCCTTGTTTCTGATGATTAAAGGAATCCTTTCCCAATAAGCATGATGCTGGCTTTTGAGGTTGGTATGGGCCTGCCAGTGCGCGCGCGCGCGCACACACGCGCACGCACACACACACACACACATTCTATCACATTAAGAAATCATCTGTCCCAGGCTGGGCGTGGTGGCGCACGCTTGTAATCCCAGTACTTGGGAGGCAGAGACCGGAGGATCCGGGTTCGCGGCCAGCCTCAGCTACTTAGTGAGGTCCTCCGCAACTTCCTGAGACCCGGTTTCAAAATAAAGGATAAAAAAAATAGGGCCGGGGGTGTAGCTTGGAGGTAGAATGCCCCTGGGTTCAATCCCTGGTACCGCAAAAAAAAAAAAAAAAAAAAAAGAAATCATCTGTCCCTATTAATATTGTGAAATATATAAAAGATTTTAATATTCTGCTCTTAATTCCTGAAATGAATCCCACTTGGTTGTGGTATACGCATATTTTAATATTCTAATATCTTGCAATTTTTTATATATTTACTTACTTTGTGGTACTAGGGATTGAACCCAAGGGCATTCTACTCTGAGCTACACTCCCAGTCCTGTTTTATTATTTGGAAACAGGGTCTCACTAAGTCTTGGAGGGCCTTGTGTTGCTGTGGCTGGCTGCAAACCTGCAATCCTCCTGTCTCAGCCTCCCAAGTACTGGGATTACAAGTATGCCTGGCAATTTTTGTATATTTAAAAGATTGGGCTGGGCGTGGTGGTGCATGCCTGTAATCCCAGTACTTGGGAGGCTGAGACCAGAGGATCTGGGTTTGTGGCCAGCCTCAGCTACTTAGTGATACCCTGTTTCAAAATAAACAATAAAAAAATAGGGCTAGGGGTATAGCTCCGAGGTAGAATGCCCCTGGGTTCCATCCCCAGTTCCGCAAAAAAATTAAAAAAAAATAAAAATAAAAAAGATTGGCATTTAATTGTATAGCATAAAATGAATTGCAAATGCAGCACTGTTTGTAATGGCCCTCAACTGGAAATTACCTGTTTATTATAATGGTCTGTTTGAAGAAAGTGTACTAGAGGAATGTAATTGAATGCAATGCAGACATACAAAAAAATCTTTTAAGTATTGCTATGGGAAAAATCCAAGATTATAAAAAAAGCTGGTGCGCAACTAGTTATTTTTAATAAGATTCCATTTGTGTCAAACAGTACTGGTAACACTAGTAATGTATTTTTATTAATATGATTGTGTGTGCAGATTTTTGAGTGATGCTAAGCTCAGTGCTGTCAGGAGTGGTCAGTAGTATGAAAGGGGACTTTTTACAGTATACTTGTGAGTATACACAAGATTTCTTTGAGAAATCTTGAGATTTCTTTTTCATAACATACCCTTCCTGTAATAGAAAAGTTCATTTTTGCCTGGGGTGTTGGCGCACACCCGTAATCCCAGTATTTGTGCGGCTGAAACAGGAGTATCACAGGTTCAGGGACAGCCTCTGCAACATAGCAAGATTCTCAGCAACCTAGTGAGACCATGTTTCCAAACAAAAAATTTAAAAAGAGCTAAAGGGCTGGGGGTGTAGAATAAAAAAAAAGGGCTGGGGTGTAGCTTGGCGGTAGAATGCCCCTGGGTTCAATCCCCAGTACCAAAAAATAAACAAATAAATGAAAAGATGTTCATTTTTAAAAAGGTGTAGAGGTAAACAATCCTAATGAAGAAGGAAAAACACATGCGTGCCTGTTCCTGGATTTCCTTACAGGCAGCTCTTATGCTGCTTATCCATTAAAGATTTTCCAAACTTGATTTGTTAGCCCTTTTACATTCTAGATGCTGGATCTCAGCGATAAATGAGCTCTTTGGAAGCCCCTAGGTAAAAATCAGCTTTAGGAGTTCAATCTGTTAAACACCTCTAGGAGTTCCTATTTAGAACAAAGAACAAGCCGGGCGTGGTGGCGCACGCTTGTAATCCCAGTACTTTGGGAGGCAGAGACCGGAGGATCCGGGTGAGACCCGGTTTCAAAATAAAAAGTATAAAAAAAATAGGGCCGGGGGTATAGTGCAGAGGTAGAATGCCCCTGGGTTCAATCCCCGGTACCGCAAAAAAAAAAAAAAATAAATAAAAATAAATAAAAGAAGTGGGTTTGGGAGTACAATGAGTTCAGATTTCTGTGTTGAGTTTGAGGTCTCTGTGGAACATCCTGGAGATGTACGGTTGGCAGTTGGAAGTACAATACCAAGCAGGTTCAGCAACTTAGTGAGACCCTGGTTCAAAAAATAAAATAGGTGTGCATGTATGATGTTCATACCGACATATATCAAAATGTATAATTATAATTTACAATGCACCAATAAATGAACATAAGAAGTTAAAAAAATAAAATAAAATAAAATAAAATAGGACTGGGGGTATGGCTCAGAGGTAGTATGCCCCTGGGTTCAATCCCCAGTACCAAAAAATCCCACAAAAAAAAGGGGTACAATGCCCCCAGGGTTCAATCCCCAGTACCTCCCCCACATCTGAACTATAATAAATGGCTTCCAAAAATGAACCCATGGAGACAAAACAGAGAAATGATGTTAAAATGTAAAAGTAAATACAACCATTTCTGTCACAACTGTAGTTCTGAAGTAGGGGAAATTCAACCTGTTGTAGCATTCACAAGTCAGAAAACTATGTCAGATAAATTGCCACTTGAGGTTGAGTGAGTGAGTACTCAATTGTCTACCTAAGTTGAAGAAATGTTCTGCTAACATCTTCTAGTGGAATTGTAAAGGCTAAATCAACTTATTTCTTCCTGGTTTGATACTTAATTTTCTCATGAGATCCTTATACAGAAGGCAAAATGTATTTCTGAAATAAAATAGCTTTTTTTATAAAAGGAAAGAGAATATAAATGTTTTCCTAGCCACCTATAAATACTGACAATCCTATTATTTACTAGGTTGCTTGTGACCCCAAAGAGTAAAATATGAGATTTTACATTTATTGAATCTCAAGTAATATGCTGGGAAAACAGAGGTCCAGTAAATAATGACACAGAGCTACAACTCACCAAGAAGCATTGATAAAAATAACCAACATTCTTTCGGTGCCAGAAAGCAGTTTAGCCAGGATGTGCGATTGGGGAGGAGATAAGCTGGGCCACTTCCCCTCACAGCCAAAAAAAAAAAAAAAAAAAAGAATTATTTCCACAGTTGCTAACAAAGGAAAACTGCTCTTACGCATCTTCTACCCTTACCCCAAACTTTCTAGGGAGGCTTCTTTTAAGGCTTCTTTGTAACTTCACTTGGTTCTTTGGCTTTATGCTAACATACATTTGCTTTGAGAACACTTTTATCATTCTTTTGTTTTCAATTGTGACTGGTATACTGGAAACATGAAAATCTCTGTATCCCAACTTTACCAGCTTTCTGGATCTGAATGTCAACTAACTGTAGTGTATCACCTGTCTTATCTCCCTCCCTGCTACATATATACATAAAACACATATATACACAAAAACACACAGAAACACACAGTAATTACAGTGTATGTATCTTTGATCTTTTTTTAAAAAATTCTTTGAACATATAAGCAAACTTTGTACTTCCTAAATTTTTTAATTAAATTTTCATTAAATAATCAAGAACTGAAAACTTGATAAAAAATATTATCTTAAAATAGTTGAGGTTCTTTTTCCTTTAAACGGTCTAAGCTGGGATGGGTCTCTTGTACACAAACCTATTTTTATTCCAAGGGGCATATGATTCTGTCAGTCAACTTTATTTCCAAACAGAAATCCCTATATAAACTGAGCCAGTCTATATTAAATTGTGTGGTGTTTTCATCTTTAACAAATAAATAAAAGGGAGATGTAAAATACTGTTTTACTTGGTGAATCTTAATTGCGAAATTTCTTCTTCTTTCGGAACTTTTTTCCTGCTGCATTTTCTGCTTTTTCAGCCATGATTTCTGAGTACTTCCTTCGATTATATCTGAAAAGAAAAATCAAATCTATGTTCTAAAGTACAATACATCAGACATTAGAAGTTAATATAACCTTATGGAGGGGGTTCTAAATCTCAAAATTTTTGCACTTTCACTATTTATCACATATACACTAAGTTGTCAATATGTGTCAGAAGCCATAGTAGGAGTGAGGATAGGACACTTGGAGGATAGGACCCAAATAGCTATCCAGTGCCCTCATAGAGCTTGTGAAAGATCCATGTACTATATCCATCTATCAGGCAACATCAAATACAGGATGTAAATGTGGGATAAAAATGTAAAAAGGACAGTACTTTGGGAGGCGGAGACTGGAGGATCCGGGTTCGCGGCCAGCCTCAGCTCTCTCTCTCTCTCTCTCTCTCTCTCTCTACTTAGTGAGGCCCTCCGCAACTTTGTGAGACCCGGTTTCAAAATAAAGTATAAAAAATAGGGCCGGGGGTGTAGCGCGGAGGTAGAACGCCCCTGGGTTCGATCCCCGGTACCTCAAAAAAAAAAAAGTATAAAGGACAAGGCAAAACAAAGTTTCCACTTACCTAAAAACAAACAATATGATATATAATTCTTAGAACCTTAGAAAACATATAGATCAATAGTTTTCAAAGAGTGATTTGTGGACAAGACCCCTTTAAGAGATCTGTTAGGTAAAAACTATTTTCACAAGAATACTGAGGCAGTAATTAATTGCCCTCTTCACCCTTATTCTCTCTTGAGTCTACAGTGGACTTTCCCAGAAGCTACATGATGTGTGTTATCTGCAAATCAGATGTGAGGCTCTGTCTTTATGCCAGTATTTAAGAGATTTGTATTACTTTTGTTACATCATGAAAACATATATTCATGTTAATATTTAATAAGTTACTTTTTAATGAGTTAATATCTTAGTTACCTGAAATTTTACAAGTTTATTCACATTTTAAAGAAAAGCACACATAATGTAAAATGAAATTATAAATTCCATTACCTTCTGAATTCAGAATCAGCCAACAGTTCTTCCACAATAGTTCTTTTCCTCTGCTTCTTGGGAACTCGTGAATGGTAGAAGTCAGCTGGATTGTCAACAATGGTTCCAACCTATGAACAATTGGTTCAAAGAAGTCATACAATATCAGAATACCTAGTTGCTTCCATATTACAGTGTAGCTTTAACACAGTATATTTATAGAAAGGAGCGGAAAACACAAGCCTATATTCTTATGTTATAGCAGTATTCAAATCTATCTTGCCTTTTTTTTGTACTGGGGATTGAACCCAGGGGCGTTCTACCTTCAAGCTGCACCCCCAGCCCTTTTTATTTTTTGTTCTGAAACAGGGTCTTGCTATGTTGCTGACAGTCTTGCTAAGTTGCTAAGGCTGGTCTCGAACCTGTGATCCTCCTTGTCTCAGCCTCCCAGGTACTGGGATTACAGGTTTGTGCCACCATTCCTGGCCTGGCTTGCTATTTTTTTTTTAAGCAAAAAGAAATCACCTATTAACATATTGGTGCTACTGCTGACTTTTTTTTTTTGTACTGAAGGTTGAACCCAGAGGCATTCTACCTCCGAGCTATACTCCCAGCCCTATTTTATTTTGAAACAGGATCTAAGTTGCTAAGGCTGGCCTTGAACCTGTGATCCTCCTATCTCAGCCTCCCAAGAACTGGGATTACAGGTGTGTACCACCAAGCTTGGCATTTATATATAGTAGATTCAAAATTTCATTTATAGCCGGGCATGGTGGCGCACGCTTGTAATCCCAGTACTTTGGGAGGCGGAGACCGGAGGATCCGGGTTCGCGGCCAGCCTCTCTCTCTCTCTACCTACCTAGTGAGGCCCTCTGCAACTTTGTGAGACCCGGTTTCAAAATAAAGCATATAAAAAAAAAATAGGGCCGGGGGTGTAGCGCGGAGGTAGAACGCCCCTCGGTTCAATCCCTGGTACCGGAAAAAAAAAAATTTTCATTTATATAATTCAGTGCTAAACAGTACAGTTAAATTCATGGTGAACAGTAAAAGTAAAGAAGAGTAAACAGTTAATAAAACTTTTTTAGTTTCTCAATTCAATGAAATATATGAAAATCCTACTACATACCTATTTGAGCTTCTAGGTTATCATAAATACTATCAGTTTAGAATCTACTTAGTAGCTGCTCTGCACTTAGTTTTTTTTTTTACTTTTTTTTTTTGCAGTACTGGGGATTAAACCCAGGGGCATTCTACCTCCGAGCTACGCCCCCAGCCCTATTTTTTATTCTTTATTTTGAAACAGAGTCTCACTAAGTTGCCGAGGGCCTCACTAAGTAGCTGAGGCTGGTCGCGAACCCAGATCCTCCGGTCTCAGACTCCCAAGTACTAGGATTACAAGTGTGCGCCACCATGCCCAGCCTGCACTTAGTTTATTCAACTGAATATTTAGTTTCCGCCAGTGAGGGGCCCGCAATCTTAAGGAAGATCCACACAGGAAACTCAAAAGAATTAAGGCATAACATAATAAACACTGAACAAAACACTAATCGATGCTCTGAAGACTGTGACCAGTTCTACCTAAAGGAGGTAAGGAAGAACTGACAAAGGATGACATGGATTAGCATGGATTTGTATAGGTAAAATTTCACCAAACACATGCAAAGTCAAAGAATGCAAAGACTGGTACATACATGTTCTGAGACAGAGAATGAGGAGCTGAGGGGGCTATATGACAAAAGAAGGCTTGGTGAACTCGTTTGGATGCAGATTATGAAGGACCAAATAAGGGGTATAGACTGCACTGTAGGTCCTGAAAATGTCTCAGCAGGGGTGTAACATGAGCACATTTTTTTAAGACTATGACTAGCTACAGAATGGGAGATGGACTAGAAGGGACAGTAAACTTGGAGACTAAAGACTATTACAGTAATCCAAATGAGTGACAAAAGGTAGTGAAGGAAGAATGAGAACTTGAGGCTCAATCAACTGAACTTTCATCAGAAAACACTGTGTGTGTGTGTTTTCCTGGGGACTGAGCCCAGGGGCGCTCTATCCCTGAGCTACACCCCCAGCCTGATTTTTATATTTTGAAACAGGGTCTCACTAAGTTGTTGAGGGTGGCCTCGAACCTGCAATCCTCCTGTCTCAGCCTCCCAAGTACTGCGATTATAGGCCTGAGCCACCAAGCCAGATAGAAATGACCCCCTCTTTCTCTCCCCATCCTACATGGACTCTTGCTCTTAGGCTAGTACTATTAATACATTTATCTATTGACCCTTAGTTCAGTGAGTTTAGAGAGCTGACCTGGAAACGTAGCTCCCATTTTTAACACTTCTTTATAAAGAAACCCATCACAAGCTGGTGGCTGTCTGAACTGTGTTCTAGACATTATTACATGGCCTAAGCTGATATGGTCCACATGTTGGGTGTACGCATTATATATATCTTACCTACTATTTTCCAAATTCATAGAATGTAACCACTATTCTGTTTGTTCATACCTGGAAATACTTAGGGAAGCCCTCTCTGTCGTTTTTCTTGTAGAACCTTTTTGGGTCCATGCTTGCTCTCATCTTCAGGGCTTTCAGATCATTTTTCAGCTCATCTGTCAGTTCTGGAGCTTTCATACCAAACCAGCCATCGCCTGCTGTTTTTTGTCGTTCTTTCTGAAATTGAGATTTCAAAAATAAAGTCCAACTTCTATAAAACTAAGAGCATATATTACAACTCATTTTCCCTAAAATTATACATATAGAAAAAAATTTTTTTTGGTACTGGGGATTGAACCCAGGGGCATTCTACCTCCGAGCTATACCCCCAGCCCTATTTTTTATTCTTTATTTTGAAACAGAGTCTCACTAAGTTGCCGAGGGCCTCACTAAGTAGCTGAGGCTGGCCACGAACCTGCAATCTTCCTGTCTCAGCCTCCCAAGTACTAGGATTACAAGCGTGTGCCACCATATCCGGCTAGAAAAATTTTGAAAATTAAAAATACCTACTTTACAGAAAGGATTCATCTCTAGAATCTTCTTTATAAAAGAAATAAAATCCAGTCTCAAAAAGATTTCAGGTTCATAAATATAAAGGCTCCTTAATTTTTTTTCTTGCGGTACTGGAGATCAAACCCAAGCACTGAGCTAGATCCCCTGTCTTTTTTATTCTACTTTGAGACAGTGTCTCACCAAGTTGCCCAAGCTGGCCTTAAACTTGCAGTCTTCCTGCCTTAACCTCCCAAGTAGCTATGATTGCAGGCATGTGCCACCACTCCCAGCAAACACATTTTTATTTAGTCGCCCAGGTGTCTCAGATAGCCACTCACTCCAAACTAGTCCAGAAATTTATATTATTTCTAAAATAAAACAAAAAATGCTATTCTTCTGAAAATTCCCAGCAGGCAATTTATTTTACTTCATTCATACAAAAAATATTTAGTGCCTACCACCTGCCAGGGTGCAACATATTAGTGACATTACTGAGTTACCATCCTCAGTTCTTCTCAAAGTTCCCTGATAACTTTTATGCTTATCAGTTTTAATGGCAGATGGAAACAATCCCTATTATTCAAGTAAAATAGTTTCCCTTCCCTCATTTGTCAGATTAAACAGACCAGTTTTTAGTTGGTTAGCATTAAATTCCTGACAGCACTGCAACAGAGCGCTTAGCCTTTAGTAAACAGTATTTAAAAGCCACGAGATGTGGGCAATGAACTGTATGCTGGCTGTCACTGTTTTTAAGGCACATTAAAAAAAAAAACAGAAAACAAGCTGGGCGTGGTGGAGCATGCTTGTAATCCCAGTACTTGGGAGGCTGAGACCGGAGGACCGGTTTGCGGCCAGCCTCAGCTACTTAGTGAGGCCCTCCACAACTTAGTGAGACCTGGTTTCAAAATAAAGAATAAAAAAATAGGGCTGGGGTGCAGCTTGGAGGTAGAATGCCCCTGGGTTCAATCCCAGTACCGCAAAAAACAAAAACAAAAACAAAAAAAAACCCAGAAAACAAAAAAAAAACGACTTTGGGCTGCAAAGATGTGAAAATTCATATTAAATGTTTATGAAGCCATATTTTATGGGCTGTAGATATCTGTAATAATCTTCTTTGGAACCATATATATAGTTAGAGAACAGCAGATAGATATATGTAGTTTAACTGTACAATTACATTGTATTACCTGAAGATACAGTCAAACACATCAGCATTCTAAGTAATGAAAGTCACCATACTTACCCTGCGTTTTTTCTGAAGTTGATGTTTTGATTCACTATATGGTGGGACACAATAGTTTTTTTCGAAATCAGGAGTAATGATGGCTTTCTGCAGAAGCTATAAAATACATAAAATTGGTTTTCATATAACTTTTTCAACAATTTTGAACTTGTTTTTAAATTTTGTGTAGTCAAATCTGCTAATCTACTCCTAAATGTCCTTTCCATTTTTTTGCTACTTGCCTAGGATGATTAAATATTCTATAAAATTGTGATTAAAAAGGAGCTTTAGGATAATTAGTATGTTCCTCAGTTCAAGAGACAAATAAGACTGCTCCTTAGCCCTCAAAATTGTTCACAGGAATATAGCTCAGGCATTGATTTGGCAATGCCATTTGAAATTACTGATTCAGAAATTGTCACCCAATTTAGGTTTAGGCCTACGGTTTTTTTGGGTCGTATGGTAGCATTCTGGGCTTTTCTATAATTCAGAGTGCAACATTTATTTAATAGATTCAGAACTTGTTCTGTGTCAAGTCCTATAGTAGGCTTTAGGATAGTGGTTCTCAAATGGGAACAAATGGCAATGTCTGGAGAAATTTTTGGTAGCAGTGAAAGGACAGGAGAATGCTACTGGCATCTAGCGCGTAGAAGCCAGGGATGCTGCTAAACATCCTACAATGCACAAGACATCCTCCCACAACAAAGTTTATGCAGCCAAAATATCACTAGTGCTGAGATTGAGAAACCCTGTTTAAAGAATCAGATCTATGCTGGGTGTCACAGAAGCACAGAGGTGGAAAGGAGGACTGAGGGGCGGGGGGTGTTATGTTAAAGAATGTTCAAAGCAGAACTATGATGTCTGCCTTGGTTTGGGAAAGAGCAGGGTATACTCAGAGAATTATAGTAGTCTTGATTCAATGGCAAGAACAAAGCAGGTAGACAGTCAACAGTAGTTGACTGTCTTGAAGGCTCTGAGGAACCACTGAAGGATGCAAGCAGAAGAAAACCATGGCAGATTTGTTTTTAGAAAGAAAATATGGAAGTCTGGGGGATGCCTTGAAGAACAAAGAAAATGAAATCCACACCAATAAGATTATTACTAGAGTACCTTAGGTGAGGAAAAAAGGTCTACATTACCAGGTTACAGTGGCTTAAAAATTAAGAAGGCATCATTCCCAAAGCTCGGGAATTGACTACAAAACAGAGAGAGACTTTGGTGTCATTAATTAGCATGGAGGGAGAAGCTAATTTAGGTAGGAAAGAAAAGAAGAAAAATTAGTGGTCTCAAGTGCCTGAGCATATCTAAATGAACAGACTTCTGAATTCAAAGGTCTGAAGTTGAGTCATCAGGTTAGAAAATACAGATTTGGGAGAAACCAGTTCAAAATGTTAGCTAAGCTAAGATTTGGGTTAGATTATCTTAAAAGTAATTCCTTCTGAAATTATAGGTAAAATTTTATGTCTATATGCAAATACACATTTTTTCCAGATTGGGGAGGCAGACACTCACAGCTTCCAGATTCTCAACAGGGTTGAGAACAGTTAAGAACTAAAAGTATAGCAAGAAAAGAGAAGAAAAAAGAATCCCCAGGATCATAAATGGTGGATGAAAGAAGAGAAATACTGATCCCAAATTAATTTACTTTTCAATATCATCTTTTATAAATGGGACTCTATTTAAAAAAAAAGTTTTACTGAGACAGGAAAAAAGAGCAAATTATGCCAATATGATTTTACCATAACAAAATTAGTCTTTTTCCAAAGACTAAACATTTCTAGAAGTAACACTTCTAGAAAAGGACAGATGACTTCATATAAACTCACCTCATTTTTCTTTTTCTCCTTGATCTGTGTTAGGATTCTTTTGTTAGACTGTAATTTGTCTGCATTTAAATTAATATACAAACCACCCAACTGCTTGATACTCAGACCAGGGTCTATGCTGCTACTTGTCAGCTTCAGACTGAAAGAGAAATGATCATATAAAGACCAAGTCATTAAATCAAAATGGAAACAAGTAAGATTACATTTAAAAACCATTCTAGGGCTGGAGATGTAGTTCAGTGGTAGAGCACTTGCTAACATGTGTGAGGCCTTAGGTTCAATCACCTGTACTACAAGAAAAAATGAAATAATGTATTTTTCTATTCCATACATGACAAAGCATATCTTATTTTTTTTTTTACAACTGAGCTCCTAAAAAACTGAATAAATGTGTTTTTAAAAATCTAGTACATTCAACTCTAGGATGAATAATGAATTAAAAAATGTTTTTTTAGAAACCCATCCAAACTTATTCCCCAGTTTTTCTTAAAAAGAATTAGGCTATGTGTCAATAGATGTCAAAGAGATTTAATAAAAAAAAAAAGAATTACAAAATGGGGAGGGAAATACCTGGCAATTTAGCTCAACTTCATATAAGGGTAGAGTTAATAAATGTACTTATCTCCAGCCCTAAAACCAGTAAGAAACATTCTACTACTCTGAATTTCCAAGTTACTAAAACTTGGAATCTTTTGTGGGTAACTAAGGGCATTTGGTAGTGTCTCCAAATCAGTGAGTCTTTGTAATCAAAGGGTCCTTTTTAAAAGCAGGTACACTTGGACTTAAAAGTTAGTTTCTTCCCTGATTATTTGGTGGTGGGGATTGAATTTAAGGGTGTTCTACTTCTGAGTTAACACTCCCAGCCCTTTTTCTTTTGAAACAGGGTTTGGCAAAGTTACCATGCTGGCCTTGAACCTGAGATCCTCCTATCTCAGCATCTTAAGAACTGGGATTACAGGTATGCACCACTGCACCCAGCTTTTTCCCTGATTATATAAACTGAGTAGTAGTTCAGCCACTACTGGAAAGTGAAATCACTCTATTACAGTGCCTTGCCAGTGAATCTCAACCCTAAACACACATTGGCACTAAGGTGGGAAGGAATGTGACTTTAAAAAAAATAAGTATGCCTGAGCCTACCCTTGGAGCCTGATTTCATTGGTTTAGAGCAAAGAATGGGCATTTGTTAATATATAGAACCCCACAAGGCTGTCTATGTTTCCAGTGGATAACTCTGCCAGGATAATACTGCCACCAGGGCCCGTGTCCAGGAGAAAAAAGTTTAAAAAAGGAAAAGAGAAATTAATGAAATAGGCCCAAACATTAGAGCTTTTCAATGATAATGGATGGGATTATAGGTGATTATTTTTCATACTTTTCTGTGTTTTTTCAATTTTACAATAGACATAAAGTCACTTTCCTCTTGTTTAAATTGCTCACAATATAAAATCACACAAGAAAATCTTAACAGATGATTTCTAATATATCACCAAATATATTAGCTGTCATTGGTGGGTGAAATGTGATTGTCAAGCCAGGTATGGTGGCACATACCTATAATCCCAGTACTTGGGAGGCTGAGAAAGGAGGATCATTAGGTTCAAAGCCAGCCTCAGCAATTAATGAAGCCTTCAGCAACTTAGCAAGACCCTGTTTCAAAATAAAAAAATAAAATAGGACTGGTGTGTACCTCAGGAATAGAATGCCCCTGGGTTTGATCCCTAGCACCACACACACAAAGAAAGGTTCTCATAAAGTGAGGGAAATGCTATCTATAAGAGCTGTACCATAATGAACAGAAGGCAGTAATTTTCTCAACTACTACGTTTTCTAATATTTCATATTTTTATAGTAAACTAACCACTTTACAAGTAAAAAATCTACTTTGGGGGCTAAGGGGGGGTCTAACTCAATGGTAGAGTGTTGGCATGCACCAGGCCCTGGATATAATCCCCAGCACCCCACCCTAAGATTTACTTTTTTTGGTGGGTACTGGGGCTTGAACCCAGGGGTGTTCTACCTCTAAGCTAGACCCCCCAGCCCTATTTTATTTTTAATTTTGAAACAGGGTCTTGTTAAGTTGCTGAGGCTAGCCTCAAACCTATGATCCTCCTGTCTCATCCTCCAAGTACATGCGTCCGGCTACCAAGATTTACTCTCAAAAATAATGGTAAACCGAATATGGTGGTGCATGCCTGTAATCCCAGTGCTTAGGAGGCTGAGACAGGAGGATCATGGGTTTGAAGCCAGCCGCAGCAACTTAGTGAGGCTGTCAGCAACCTAGCAAGACCCTGTTTCAAAATAAAAAATAAAAAAATAGGGCTGGGGGTATAGCTTGGAGGTAGAATGCCCCTGGGTTCAATTCCCAGAACAACAGTAAATAAATAAGTAAATAAATAAATAAATAAATAGGGCTAGGGGTGTGGCTCAGAGGTAGAATGACCAAATTTAATCCCCAGTACCACCTACACCCACACAAAAACTTACAGTTTAGACTTTGTGTTATTTAGTAAGTCATCTTCATCACTAAATTCATCTTTATTTCTGTCACTATCTGATAATTCTTCACTGTTTTCATTCTCTTCCTCCTCTTCTTTTTCTTCCTCACTGGGAACTTCACTTGCCTTGTCTTCCTCGTTCAAGTAAAAATTTTTATCAGCACTCAATCCAGGAGTTTTGTCAATAATAAACAAGGTATTATCACATGATGTATTTCCCAAGCCTCCCCTTAATGACTCCTCTTGGCCACTATTTTCAACAAAACATAGAGTGTCTTCTTCATTGTCACTGTTTTCAGACTGTTGGCTTTCATCACTGCTAAGAACTAATAAAACAGAATCATCTGTATCCTGAGAAGTGTTGAGCTGAGACTTGCAGAGTTTGGTATCACATTCAAGATCTACATTCCTCTTGCTGTTGTCTTCACTGACACCTGTACTTGTGGACTCTTCATCATCACCATCACCACCACCACTAACACTGAGCTTTGTCAAGTCTGTTTTTATGGTCTTTCTCTCTTCACTCCATCTGTCCACTCCTACAACTGCAAATGACTGAGCTAATGATTTCATTACAGCCTCACCATTCAGATTTAAGTGCTCTGATGTGGTTTTATTTTGTGGGGTTGAATGTTTTTGAGAAACTAACTGCTGAAGGCTAGTGTCCTGAAGCTCAGAAAGGCTCTTCAACTGAGAACTTTTCTCAATTTCTTTTCCTTCATCTATTATTCTGTTGTCTTCTTTATTCAAATTAGTCTGTTTTTCTTCTCTTACATTAAAATGTTGGTGTTTTTGTGCCATTAGTATTTTTTTTGAATTTCTATGGAAGGAACCATCATCGAAGTCATCATAAATTTCATTATTACAGAAAGTTGGCTTATTTACCTGAGAAGGTGATTTTGTTGGTAACTGCGAGTTGCATCTGATATCCTCTGAACTTACAGGTGTATCCACGATTTGCTTTTCATTTCCTGGTACAATGTTAGTATCTTTCTTTTCAGTTTGTGCTTGTAATTTCCTCACTATATTCCTGGTTTTTCTCCTAGTTGCACTTTCAGAGCATGATGACTCAGCATCAGATATAACTTCTGCATCTGATTCCTGGCTTGGATCTGTTAGAGATTTAGCTTTACTTCTTTTGGTTCTTGTTATTTCTGTGGAAGGCACAATTCTAGAAATACCCAAAACATTAGATTCTGCTTCAGAGACAACTTCTTCAATATGAGACTCATTTACTGGAGTTATTGTCTGCTTCTTCCTAACACTGGATGCGGGGGTGGGTGCAATTACGATTTGCCTTCTCCTAGTTATTCTGAGAATGGGCTCCTGGACCTCAGACATAGAAGAACAAACTGACTCTGCTTCAGAGGTCTCTCCATCAGCAAATGGTTCAGTTATCTCTGCTAGTAAGCCTACAGTCCTGCTCTTCCTCTTTCTGGTTTTAGGAGTTCCAGGGATTGTACTTTGTTTCCCAGCAGTTTGTGACTCAGCAGTATTTTGGTCATTAGATCCAGATTCCTTTCTGCTTTCTGGATGTGCCTGAATCCCTTCAGCAGATCTCTGCAACCCAAAGAAAACACACTATAATTTAGATAAAGCTGGGAAGGGCAAAGCAAATGAAATACTCACCCCGAAGGGTAAAATTTAAGAGGGCACTAAAAAAAAAAAATAAAAACACCTAATAAGCAAGATTATTACAAAAAACCAAACCCATGATTTAAAAAAATAAAAAATCCAAATGCTGAATCCAATCTTTTACGTGCCTTACCTTCGTCTTGGATCTGACTTCTCAAAGAACAAAAACTGAAAAAAGATAAATTTCTCCACTGAAAGAATAACATTCGGACCCATACATAAAGAAAGAGAGAGGGGAAATATTAACTCTGAGCAAAGATGTATTCGTGAACATGTAATTATTCATAAACAATTACATTAAAAATGATGGCATTGGCCATTGCCCTTGCCTTATACATACCCTCAGAGAAGTGCTGCTTGTTTCCCTACATCGCAATATCCAAATATGGCAGCGGGCGACTAGTGCCACCGAGAGCCACCAGGCGGCGTCACCACCGCTCTCCCCACGTCAGGTGGGACCGGGCCAACCAACGCCCGTTTTCCCACCTGAAAACGATGCCCTTCCCTCCACCCCACTAAATGACGCTTGCGCATGGTGGCCGGAATTAATCCTGGTACAGTAACAAGTTTAAACGGCTTGAGCTGTGCACCTGCACTACAGAGCTAAACCACCGAAGGAAAGTTACCTAGCCTCTCTTCCATACTAAGAACCGCCCTAAAAGACTGAGGTGAGGCCCGTGTAGTGTTCCCACGCCAGGGAACACGCCCATGCCGCGGCGTGCGACCAGCTCGCGCTCTCTCCCGCGGTCCCGCGCCCGCCCTCTGCGCCGCCCCAGCCGCCTGAGCGCGGCTCCACGAAGCGGAGAGGAGGAACGCAGGCGACCTGGGACCTCCTACCTTCTGCGGGGAACTTGCAGCCGACGTGACTTGGACTCCAGCCCGAGATCGCGAAGACCTGGTGACCACCATCTTCCCGGCTCCCAGCAGCCACCACGGTTTCCCTCTGCTCCGACGCCACGGAAATGCGTCAGAGCAGTGCGTCGCGGGAGTTTCCGCGCTGATCCCGGAACTCGCGAGAACTCGCCCCTGCCGCGGCCCCGCCCGCC
>PVJS01012517.1:0-43704 GCA_004027185.1 Glis glis
TTAGTGAGACCCTGTTTCAAAATAAAAAGTAAAATAGAGCTGGGGGTATAGCTCAGAGGTAGAATGCCCCTGGGTTCAATCCCCAGTGCCACACACACACACACACACACACACACACAAGGAAAGAAAGACAAATACTAGATCTGCATGATTTCACTGATATGTGGAATCTAATAAAAAAAATCAAATCTACAGTGGTTACGGGGGCTGGAATGGTTGGGGGAAGAAAAGGGAAGATGTAGGTCAAAAGAAAATAAGTACAAAGTAGCTGATTTGCTGGAAGAACAAGCCTAGAGATCTAATGTACAATGTGAGGACAACAGTTAATAAAATTGTATTGTGTTAGGGATCTTTGTTAAAAAGTAGATTTTAGCGGCTATTGTTAATGCAACAAAGGCCACTATGAGAGCTGATGCATGTTAATTTGTTTCACAATAGCAACCATTTTACTATCTATATGTATCCCATAGCACATTTTAAACCTCAAAATATACAATAAAATTTATGAAAAAAAAACAACCAAAGTTATAGAAGAAATCATTGGTGAAGTTTAAAAAAATGATGTCAACATTGGGAAATTCAAAGAAAGATTAAAAAAAAAGAGTAAACTAAACTGGGCATGGGGTGCATGCCTGTCATCCCAGTACTTGGGAGGCTGAGAAAGGAGAATCACAGGTTCAAGGCCAGCCTCAGCAACTTAGCAAGACCCTGTTTCAAAATAAAATAGGGCTGTGGGTGTAATTCAGAGGTAGAGCATCCCTGGGTTCAATCCCTAGTTCCACACACATGCACACACAAAGATGCAGACTAAGTAAACTATCGGCAAGCCAGGACTCATGGGACTCCTTGCACTGCTGCTTATTTTTGTCAATAAAGTTTTATTGGAACATGCCCATTCATTTCCATGTTTTCTTTGGCTGCATTTGCACCACAGTAGCCATCTGAGTACTTGCTTAAAATATTTACCATCAGACCCTTTACATAAAAGTTTGCTGACCACTAGGCAAAACAAAACAATATGACTTCACAAAGGTTAAAACCTTTTTCAAGCTAGCAAACGTCATTGAAAAACAAACAGTTATGGGAGAAACAGTTGCAACACAAAGAACTATTCTCCCTAAAATAAAAAGAGTTAAAAAAAAAACCCTGAACGTGAATGCACCAAGCTGCTATAAAGATATCGGCCATCTCTGTTCAGTGGGGCTGGGATCACATATTAGAGACTATGGGACACTTCCAGCCTCTGCATATTTTTGCAATATGCCTAAAGTTATTTTAAAAATGAGCTGGATGCTGTGGTACACACCCATAATCCCAGCACTTGAGAGACTGAGACTAGAGGATCACAAATTTGAGGGCAGCCTTGGTGACTTAGCAAGACTATGTTCCAAAATAAAAAACAAAATTGGACTGGGGGTGTAGCTCCATGATAGAGCACCCCTGGGCTCAATCTCCAGTACCAAGCCGGGTGTGGTGGTGCATGCTTGTAATCCTAGTATTTGGGAGGCTGAGACAGGAGGATCGCAGGTTTGAGGACAGCCTCAGCAATTTAGTGAGGCTCTCAGCAGCCTAATGAGGCCCTGTTTCCAAATAAATAAAATTGCTCTGGGGGTGTAGCTCAGAGGTAGAATGCTTCTGGGTTCAATTCCCAGTACCCCCCCCCCCACAATCTCCAGGAGCCTGGTGTGGTGGTGCACGCTTGTAATCCCAGTACTTGGGAAGCTGAGACAGGAGGATCTCAGTTTTGCAGCCAGTTTCAGTTACTTAGTGAGGCCTCCCGCAACTTAGTGAGTCCCTGTTTCAAAATTAAAGAATAAAATAGGGCTGGGGGTGTAGCTTGGAGGTTGAATGCCCCTGGGTTCAATCCCCAGTACCGAAAAAAAAAATCTCCAGTACCACAAAAAAACAAAAACGGAGTTCATATAAGCCCACTTTTATAAAAGCATAATGAATCAGAGAGCTGACACAACTTTAAGAATTTAATTCTAGAAGCAGCTGAAAGGTAAGCTTTATGAGGGGCAGAAACTTGTGTTTCTGGTTCAGCTGGATTTTCAGCACCAGGGACAGTGCCCAGTTTCTGGTGGGGGCCCTTAATAAGTGTTTGCAGAATGCATCCTGATCACCTAAGGCACTTGCATGGACTAGTTCAGGGTTCAGAAAACATGGTTTGTAGCAGGGCATGGTAGCACAAGCTTGTAATACCAGTACTTGGGAGGCTGAGACAGGAGGATCGCAGGTTCTAGGCCAGCCTCAGCAATTTAGGGAGACCCTCATCAACTTAGTGAGACTCTGTTTTTTTTAAAAAAAAGGGCTGGGAGTGTAGCTCAGAGATAGAATGCTTCTGGGTTCAATTTCCGGTATCAAGAACAAACAAAACAAAATATCCCCAAAACCAAAACATGACTTGTGGGCAGCTCCAACCCTTCTCCTGTTATTGTAAATAACCTTTTATGGAAATACAGCCACGCCTATTCATTGACATATCTTCTTGGGCTGCTTCCACTCTGGGAAGACAGAAATTAGTCGTTGCAACCAAGGCCATCAGTCTGCAGCGCGGAGAGCGGCTTCCTCCCTGGCACGCTGGTGAAGTTTGCCCACCCTGGCATGCCTTCATTAGCCAGTTGCCCCAGGAGGGCAGCGCCCTGGAGACAGAACGGGCACCTGCCTTGATGCTTCCGCACTTCCGCTTCCCGTCATTCACTGCTTCACTGGACGTTGTACTGAGACCTCGGGTTTTATGGATGGTGGATTTACGGTTCAGTCTGGTGGGACAAAATGGTGTGTCAAAAGTTGTACCGAGCCGGGCGTGGTGGCGCATGCTTGTAATCCCAGTACTTTGGGAGGCGGAGACCGGAGGATCCGGGTTCGCGGCCAGCCTCAGATCTTTCGCTCTCTCTCCCTGTCTCTCTCTCTCTCTCCTTAGTGAGGTCCTCCGCAACTTCGTGAGACCCGGTTTCAAAATAAAGTATAAAAAAATAGGGCCGGGGGCGTAGCGCGGAGGTAGAACGCCCCTGCGTTCAATCCCCCGTACTGCAAAAAAAAAAAAAAAAAAAAAAAAAAAAAAGTTGTACCGACTGCAAGTTCACGGCAACTCTTTTGGCTTCAGACCTGACCTGTGTGGGTGGGAGATATTCACAGTCATCTTTTCCCCAGTGAGTCTGAATATTCATGTATTCAGCTGCATAAATGTTAATAGGTTGGGTTACAGGGCGCTGCCCTCGGATCCTTCAGAGTTTTAAATGCAGCACGGAGCAAATGTAGCACACTATCTTTTTGAAAGCTGCAGCATTCTGCATTCCAGAACACATCTGGCCCCGAGGCTTTCAGATAAGAACCTTGGCCTCTAATTGTAACGGTACATAATATAGCTGTAATTGAGTTAGAAGTAGAGTGCTTAACTATGTACAGGGGGAAGGACAGTCCTGCGAAGGTGGAGGTGTTGGGGGATTCGGGTAGGCATCTGGTGGCTACGCTTGGGCTGTGAGCATTTATCAGACACTCAGGGCAGTTTGGAGAGAAAACAGAAAAATGCACAGTCGGGTGCAGTGGTGCACACCTATAATCTCAGTACTTGGCAGGCTGAGACAGGAGGATTGCAGGTTTGAGGCCAGCCTCAGCAACTCAGCGAGACCCTCAGCAACTCAGTGAGACCCTCAGTAACTTAGCGAGACCCTGTTTCGAAATAAAAAATAAAAATTAAAAGGGCTGAGAATGTAACTTGGAGGTAGAATGTCCCTGGGTTCCATCCCCAATGCGAGGAGGAGAGGACAAAAACAAAACAAAACAAAACAAAACAGAAAACAAAAAACAAAAATAAAAAACCAGTCTCTGAGGCCTCCCTACAAGTTGAACCCATTCACCTTCAAGAATTATTGTGGCACAGATATTATATTGGCGGTGTCTTCTCATCCTTTTCTACCATCCTCTTTTTGAATGATGTTCCCTCCCCCAGATTTCTACAGTAGTCTCGCCTTAGCTACTGTTTTACTTTCTGTGGTTTTAGTTACCCAGGGTCAAACCCAGTCTGAAAATACAATACAGTAAAATAATATGAGGGGAAGCTGGGTATGGTGGCACTCTCCTGGAATCCTACTACTTGGGCTAAGACATGAGGATTGTAGGTTCGAGGCCAGCCTCAGCAAGTTAGTGAGACCCTCAGCAACTTAGTGAGACCCTGTTTCAAAACAAACAAATAAATGAAAAGTGCTGGGGGTGTAGCTTGGAGGTAGAATGGCTCTGGGTTCAATCCCCACAACCACCAAAATAAAAAAAAAAGAGGGGGAGGAAGAAAGAGACAGAGAGAAACCCATAGAGTGAGAGAGAGAGAGAGAGAGAGAGAGAGAAAGAGACAGAGAGAAAGAGAGAGAGAAAGAGAGAGAGAGAAAGAGAGAGAGAGAAAGAGGGAAAAAGAGAGAGAGAAAGAGAGAGAGAGAAAGAGAGAGAAAGAAAGAGAGAGAGAGAAAGAGAGAGAGAAAGAGAGAGAGAGAGAGAGAGAGAGAGAGAGAGAGAAAGAGAGAGAAAGAAAGAGAGAGAGAGAGAGAGACCATATTCACACAACTTTACTAAAGTATATGTTATAATGAACTATTTCTATTCTCTTTCTTTGGGGCCTTGTGATGTTACATCATGATGAAGTTCCGAGTGATAGAGACATGCACACGGCACTCGGTGGAGCCCCCCCCAGCTCCCATCCCGCTCCCTCACCTGCCCTGGGCATGACATTGAGATTGGCATTGATAATTTTGTGTATGTACATCATGTCCTTTGAAGTGTTTCCTTCATTAGCTATTGCTAATCTCTTACTCTACTTAATTAGTAAACCTTATCATAGGTACGTATGTATAGGGAAAAAACCACTCTATCTACAGGGCTTGCTACTATCGATGACTGTGGGCATCCACTTGGGGTTTTGGAACATATCCCGCGTGGATAAGGGGGAGCCGCTGCGGTATTCCGGTGTGGGAGGAACTCCCCTGCATTTCTGGTTCTGGTCAGGATGCTTGGCCACTAGAATAACTGAGGGCTCACTGTCCCTTGCTCTGATCTCACTGATGGGGGAGGGATGATCACATGCTGGAGCTTGAGCTGCAAGGGAGGCTGGGACCATGAGAATCTAGAATTTTCAGTCCTGGTAATGGGAGCAGTCTTTACCGCTCCCCCCCCCAAAAGGTGGGGACTTGCCAAATGCCAAAAGATGCTGGGTGTGTAAAATGAATGACACAGTTGTCAATGTATCGGAGAGACAGAATGGCCAGAACACAAAATGGAACTAGAAAACCATTGAATTCAGGGAAATTCCTAAATGATCACTTCAACTTGGTTTCTTTCTTTCCATGGATGCCGATCTTTGCATTATTTTTCTCTTCTCCCTTGGGAATAAGTTATGTTTTCAAAAGCAAGCTGGTTTTTTTTTGCGGTACTGGGGATTGAACCCAAGGGCATTCTACCCCTTAGGTATACCCACAGCCCCGTTTTATTCTTTATTTTGAAACAGGGTCTCACAAGTTGCTGAGGCTGGCCTTGAACCTGTGATCCTCCTGTCTCAGGTGTGTGCCACCACGCCGGGCTGCATTGTTTTTTTTTTTTTTTGCGGTACCGGAGATTGAACCCAGGGGCGTTCTACCTCCTCACTACACCCCCGGCCCTATTATTTATCCTTTACTTTGAAACAGGGTCTCGCGAAGTTGCGGAGGGCCTCACTACATAGCTGAGGCTGGCCGCAAACCCGGATCCTCCGGTCTCAGCCTCCCAAGTACTGGGATTACAAGCGTGCACCACCACGCCCGGCTGCATTGTTTTTTTTAATGGCCTGATTGAACATCTTTGGCTTGAAAGAACATTTCGCCAACTGCTTTTAGTTGCTTTCCCCTTCAATCAAAGGTACTTATATTCAGGCCTGGATCTGCTCCAAATTAAGTGATTATATGTTACTGCCCCCCCACTCTCCTTGAATTTCTTCAAAGTAAATGGACTATCCACATCCCCTCCTAAAAGCAACGACCTATTCACAGAGGTAGCACCTGCCATCCCGGGTGGCCAGCTTGCTGGGAGAGGTAGATTTTCATGGTGTGGGCAACTTCCTTAGAATTTTAATCAAAGGAGCTGGGCGTGGTGGCGCATGCTTGTAATCCCAGTACTTTGGGAGGCGGAGACCGGAGGATCCAGCTTCATGGCCAGCCTCAGCTCTCTCTCTCTCTCTCTCTCTCTCTCTCCCTGTCTCTCTCTCTCTCTACTTAGTGAGGTCCTCCGCAACTTCGTGAGACCCGGTTTCAAAATAAAGTATAAAAAATAGGGCCGCGGGGTGTAGCGCGGAGGTAGAATGCCCCTGCGTTCAATCCCCGGTACCGCAAAAAAAAAAAAAAAGAATTTTAATCAAAGGAACCCAACAAAAGGGTAGGAAAACATAAAGGAAATAGTTGTCATGATGGAAAATTAAGGAGAGGCGACTGCTGTTGTGTTGCTTTTTTTTCTTCTTTGGATTTGACTCACTAAAACATGGAGAGGGCTGGGCGTGGTGGTGCATGCCTGTAATCCCAGTACTTGGGAGGCTGAGACAGGAGGATCGCAGGTTCAGGGCCAGCCAAAACAACTTAGGGAGACTCTGTTTCAAAATAAAAAATAAAAAGGGCTGGGGGTGTAGCTCAGAGGTAGAAGGTCCCTGGGTTCAATCCCTAGTACCACATACTTACACACATACACCATGGAGAGAGATTGATCGCACACCCACCCTGCGTCAGGCACTGCTGCCGTAGTTGTTGGCTATGTATATAGTACTGTCAGAGAAAACCTTGGTAGCCTGGAAAGGAGAGGACTGCAGGTCAGGGACACAGCTCAGACAAAGACCCAGAGGCAGGAAGGAAAAAGACGTGATTGGGCACAATGACAATGTCGCCATTGGGTCTCTGGGTCTGTGACACTTCTCATAGCTGCTGTAGGAAGAGCTTCTTGTGGAATAAAGATCCTTGGGTACCTTGGAAAGCAAACAATGTAAGTGGCTCTCATGAAATAAAATCTAGTCAGAAAAAAACTGCCCCGGAATGAAGGCAAATCAGCTACAGAGATGCCAATGAGCAGGGACCCTGGATTTGGTACTTGCTGTCTGCTCAATTATCAGGGTAATAGTTGCTTGAAAAGACTTTTGACCCATCTTTAGGCAAGTACATACAGGTAAATATTTTCCCCAGTCCATTTTGTGTGTGTGTGTGTGTGTGTGTGTGTGTGTGTGTGTGTGTGTGTGTAGTACTGAGAATTGAACCCAGGGACATTCTACACTCCCACCCCTTTTTAGTTTTTTTTTTTTAATTTTGAAATGGTCCGGCTAGATTGCCAGGGGCCTTGCTTAATTGCTGAGGCTGTCTTTGACCCTGTGAGCCTCCTGTCTCAGCTTCCCCAGTACTAGGATTATAGGAGTGCTCTACTACGCCTGGCTTTATTATTTTATTTTGAAACAGGGTTGCTCTAAGTTACTGCATGCTGCTGGCCTTGAACCTGTGATCCTCCTGTCTCAGTCTCCCAAGTACTGGGATTACTGGTGTGCACCACCATGCTGGGCTGGCAGCCAAGTTTCTTAAGCAATGGATTCATCTAGAACTGCTTTCTTCAGTGGTCCCTGGTTTCCTGAACAGGAGCATTGTGTCTGGTGATTTTTTTTTTTTTTTGCATTTCTCCAATAATTTGCTATTAAGCAGAGCAGAGAGGCGATTAGGAAGTATCTGTGGACGGGAGCTGTCAACACCTCGTCAGGAATCGGAGGCGCCTGACTGGAGGGCTGAGAAGTCCACCTTTGGCTTTTCCCATGGATGAGTAATTTTCTTGTTTGAGCGTTGGAAAGAGAAAGAAATCAAATTAATAACCCCACAAGAGCAGGACCTTATGGTTTTTATTTAAAGATTTAACATCGCCCATTTATTACTTCATTAATTTATGATGTCTTAGCACTCTTAGTTACCTAAGACCCTTTTAGGAACATTATAGGTGTGAATAAATAAGTTAATAATTACAATGGTAATGAATGCTGAACCTGGGGCTGGTGAATATAGAGCAGCCCCTTTGTGGGCCGTATGCCCGACCGGCCGCAAACCCCTGCTTTATCGTCAACACACTCGATAATGGAGAAGCCAGAGGCTTCAGAAACAAAACGCGGCTCTTGGAGAAGAATTTCATATAATCAAGGACACCGTGGGCACGGTGGAGAATTGGCTGATGCATCACCGCAGTCAGTGGCCGGAGACGGACCTGCCACGGGGTTTAGGGGCAGGGTCCTGAGGCAGACACCCTGTCCCAGTCACCCCTCTGCCATTGTCGGTGATGTCACCCGAGGAGTCACGCGTCATCACCAGACCTCAGTTTCTTTGTCAAGAGGGAATTCAATAGCATCCATCTCAGAGGCGTGTTGGAGCCATTTTGTGGTAGAATAAATAGGGCTGTGGGCTGTATCTGATCTGCCACCTGTTTCTGAACAGCCTGTGAGCAGAGTGCATCCCTCCCCTCCCCTCCCCTCCTTCCCTCTCCTCCCTCTCTCCTTTTTCTCCTTCCTTCCTTCCTTCCTTCCTTCCTTCCTTCCTTCCTTCCCCCCTTGTACTGGGGATTGAACCCAGGGGCGTTCTACCTCCGAGCTACACTCCCAGCTCTTTCATTTTGAAACAGAGTCTCTTTAAGTTGCCGAGGCTGGCCTCGGACATACTCCTCCAACATGTCTCAGCCTCGCAAGTACTGGGATTACAGCTGTGCACCACCACGCCCAGCTTTAGGGTAGAGATTTTAAGCCTGGGTCAATGTCCCTAAGGGTCTTAGACGTTCTCCAAACTTCATGAAACTTCAGCCCAAGATTATATGTGTTATGTATATTTTATTTTGTCTTATTTTGGGGAGGGGAATGTAACCTTCACAATTTTTTCTTTTTTTGGTACTGGGGATTGAACCCAAGGGTGTTCTACCTCTGAGCTATACCCCTAGCCCTTTCTATTATTCATTTTGAAGCAGGGCCTTGCTAAGTTGCTGAGGCTGACTGCCAACCCGTGATCCTCCTGTCTCAGCCTCCCAAGTACTGTGATTTCAGGCATGGACCACTGCGCTCACCTCACTTTTCAAAAGAGTCCGTGACCTGAAATGGTTGTGAATCCCTGTTTTGCCTCTAGCTGTAGATAGAAATGGAGCTGAGGTAGGGTAGAAGAAATAATGTAGAAAGGAGACATAAAGGGGAAACAAGGGAAACATAACTTGAATATGGAAGGCTGTGGGGAAATCTCTCAATACCCTGACTCCCCAGCCAGGCCTGTTAGACCCAGGTTTCTGAGGGATTTACAAGTCTGATAATTACCCTGAGCACTGCTGACTATACTATCTTCAAAGAGGATCTATTGATTAGACAACAGAGACCACACAAAAGCTCTGGAAAGGTGGCCGGACACCTTACTGGAAACTCTTCTACAAAATACCTTGAACTGGTAACTATCCAACCTAGGACGAACTAACCAGGAGAGATGTCTGTTGGTCAGAGGACAGAGGTCACACAAAACAGCGATCTCCTTGGGTACTGTTAGCCATCCCACCTGTAAATGGTTTAAACAAAAGAATAATTTTGCCCAGTACAGTGGTGCACGCCTGTAATCCCAGCATTTGGGGGGCTGAGACAAGAGCATCGTAGGTTTGAGTCCAGCCTCAGCAACTTGACAAGACCCTGTTTCATAATGAAAAATAAAAAGGGCTGGGGGTGTAGCTCAGAGATAGAATGTCTCTCAGTTCAACTTCTAGTTCCCCAAAAGAAAAAGAGCAACATGCTTGGGCACTGTCGGTTGTTCTTGAGTCATTTAAACAGAAAGAGACACCTATTGAGAAGACATTAAAGACCCCATCAGCACCCTGCAGATGACCCGACACCCTAAGCCATCTCCCAACTGCCAGGACTAACGTCATCCCTACATACCTCCTCCTATGCACCTCTCATGAGAGTCTCCTATAATAGAAGAGCTGTGAACCCCCAAATGTGTCTCTCACTCTGGAGCTGGCCCGCATTCTCCCTGCAGTGTGTATTTCTTGCTGTCCTAAATAAACCTCTATGTCTTCAACTGGCTCACACTCAGATTCTTTTCGGTCACGTAAGTTAAGGATCCCGCTGGTCCCTCCCGCGCTGGGAACTCCTGGGGTCCTTCACGGAATCTGCTCTTGTCCTGTGACAGAGCGGGGGGGGGGTAAAGGTGCTCGTGAGGGATCCACACTGACAAGAAAGCCAGAGGAAGCGAGACCGGGCAGAGCGAAGCCATCGGCCCCCAGACAGGCGCAGCGGAGCCGTGGAGTGTTAGCGGGTGATGATCTAGGCCGGTAGCTCAGGCCTTACTGTCTGAGAGAATGATTTCAAACAGAAAGCACAAATAGGGAATGTAAGAGGTTGATTTAGGAAGTGGAGACACAGTAATAAGAGCAGGCCGTGAGCCAGGCTCAGCGGTGTGCACACCTGTGACCCCAGTACTTGGGAGGCTGAGACAGGAGGAGCACAGGCCGGCCGCAGCAACTGAGCAAGGCCCCATTTCAAAAAATAAAGTAAAATGGCTGAGGGTGTAGCTCAGAGGTACAATGCCCCTAGGTTCAACCTCCAGTACAAAGAAAAAACCAAACAAAGGAGAGAAGGCACGAGCCGGGCGTGGTGGCGCACGCTTGTAATCCCAGTACTTTGGGTGGCGGAGACAGGAGGATCTGGGTTCGCAGCCAGCCTCAGCTCTCTTTCTCTCTCTCTCTCTCTCCCTGTCTCTCTCTCTCCTTAGTGAGATCCTCCGCAACTTCGTGAGACTCGGTTTCAAAACAAAGTATAAAAAAATAGGGCCGGGGGTGTAGCACGGAGGTAGAACGCCCCTGGGTTCAATCCCCGGTACTGCAAAAAAAAAAAAAAAAAGGAGGTTACACCCCAGAGGAAAGGATGTAAGGCTTTTGTTAGAGAGTCCAGAAAGGGCTGTTTCCTGGGGGCAAGAAATGGCACGGGACAAGGAAGTTACTCTCCAGAGAGAGGGTCCGGAGTGGTTTCTGGGAGTGGAAGAAGGCGTGGAGGCGTCTGCTGGTGAGTTTTATTCAGTCTGGAAGCCCCTCCCCCTAATGCATATGCATTGGGAGCTCACTATCTCCTTCACACCGCAGCTCAGTGTGTCTGCTCGGTTTGCCCCTGTGGAGACTCTCTCAGGGGAGTCGACGTGAAACCCTGGCGGGCGGAGGGGTCTCTAAAACAGCAGTTGCAGCTCCTTAGCTCTTCTCTCCAGCTCTGGTCGCATCCTGTTCATCTCTAATCTAACTAGTGAGTCCTTCCATCTGGCTGAGACCGGCTGAGACCGGGCCTTTGTACCCTGTCTTATTCAGTTGCCAGATGCGGGTCACCCAGGAAGGGGTTCCCTGGGGTGCGGTGGCTCCTGCAGGTGGCTGATGGTGTGCGCTGAATACATGCACCCCAGCAACAAGGCTTCCCTCTCTTTTTTTTTTTTGTGGTACTGGGGATTGAACCCAGGGGCATTCTACTTCTGAGCTACGCCTCCAGCCCTATGTTATTATTTATTTTGAAACAAGGTCTCACTAAGTTTCTGGGGGCCTTGCTGAGTTGCTGAGGCTGACCTTGAACCTGCGATCCTCCTGTCTCAGCCTCCCAAGTACTGGGATTACAGACATGCACCACCGCGCCTGGTACAAGGCCTCTATGGTGGGGAGATCCTGCCAACACCTCTGTGTCCACCACAGCTGGCTTCTGTCCTTCAGAATTACCAAAACGGAGTCCTCAGCGTTTGCTTCCAAGACTTGCTTCCTTTGGCGGTGCATCAGGGGCATGATTCCCCACCAGGAGGACCGAGGATCCCAGGTGTGAGCTATACACACGCGTCACTCAGCTCAGCTCAAATATGTCAGCTAACAGTACTCCAGAAGATGTGTGAACCTTTGAAGAAAACCTACATCTAGGGCTGGGGTGGAGCTCAGTGGTAGAGCGCCTGCCTAGCACGTGGGGGGCCCTGGGTTTCATCCCCACACCACACAAAACAAAAAAAAACCTAGTCTCCAGTTCAATTTGGTACCTTCCTTACCAATCACAAATGATTGTCCTTTATTTATTTACTTCCTTTTTGTTTGTTTGTTTGTTTTTGGTACTGGGGAGTGAACCCAGGGGCATTCTACCTCCAAGCTACGCCTCCAGCCCTATTTTATTTTTTATTTGGAAACAGGGTCTCACTGAGTTGCTGAGGGTCTCACTAATTTGCTGAGGCTGGCCTTGAACCTGCGATTCTCCTATATCAGCCTCCTAATTACTGTGATTACAGGAGTGTGCCACCACGTCCGGCTATGATTGTCCTTTCTAGAATGTTGTCATCACAGTTTCAGAAAAGCAGACAAAACAAGATGAAAGAATGCAAAGGACACAGATTCAACAGAGAGCGATGTGGCGGGCGTCCTCACTCTGTTGCTGGGCTGAGCTTCTGGATCCCGGCTCACCTGCTCCTCAGGCCACCGGCCTCGCCCAGCTCTCCCCAATTAGAAGATTTTCTTTCCCAAACGGGAGTCCTGCCCGGAAGAGGCTCGAGCCACCACAAGCATGCTTGGCTTTTGCCTTTTTAACTTCTCTGCCCTTGGCACCTGTTTCATTCCTTGCAAGTGCCAGAAACAAAGAGAGAGAGAAAAAAAAACCCAAAAAACAAAATCCCACGCATTCCGCTGTCCACGCAGCTTTGTGCTGGAAGTGCCGGGACCTCACAGCGGTTTCCCCAATTAGAGTGTTTTCTGGGCCGTCTGCTTGAGAACGAGGTCACAACCCGCTCGCTTCCTCCTTTGGAGAAAGCCCGCCGAGTCTCTGCGCCTGCGCGTCAGTGTGAAAAAAATCATTATTGTATAAGTTCAACTTTTGATGCAACTATGGAAAAATGGAGCTTAGACGAAGAACATGCGATATGATGATATTAGTTTCCTAAGCATTTTTATGATCCGAGTAGCTCATAATGACCAAGGACCCATCAATAGACAGGAAAAGGTAGAAATGAACTTGGTCCTTGGTTCAAAAGACAGTATAAATCCATTTTGGGGGGGGGTATTGGGATTGAATCCAGGGATGTTCTACCTCTGAGCCACATCCCAGCCCTATTTTATTTTTAATTTTGAAACAAGGTCTCAGTAAGTTGCAGAGGGTCTCATTAAGTAGCTGAGGCTGGCTGCGAACCTGCGATCCTCCTGTCTCAGCCTCCCAAGTACGGATTACAAGTGTGCGCCACCACGCCCGGCTTGTAAATCCATTTTATTTATTTAATTTATTTTTGGTGGTACTGGGAGTGGAACCCAGGGACATTCTACCTCTGAGCTCTACCCCCAGACCTATTTTTTATCCTTTATTTTGAAACAGGGTCTCACTAAGTCGTGGAGGGCCTCACTAAGTTGCTGAGGCTGGCCGCAAACCTGTGATCCTCCCATCTCAGCCTCCCAAGTACTGGGATTACAAGTGTGTGCCACCATGCCTGACTCATAAACCCATTTTGAAAGAAAAGATGCCACCGAGTGCAGTGGTGCACATCTGTAATCCCAGTACTTGGGAGGCGGAGACAGGAGGATTACAGGTTTGAGGCCAGCCTCAGCAACTTAGTGAGACTCTCGGCAACATAGTGAGACCCTGTTTCAAAATAAAAGATAAAAAGGGCTGGGGGTGTACCTCAGAGGTAGAGTGCCCCTGGGTTTAATCCCCAGTACCCCCTGAAAAAAAGAAAAAAAAAAAGAGTACACTGCCCCCGAGAGAAAGCCATATGTCATCTGTGTCATTTCAAGAGTTCTGGCTGGGTCTCAAGATACACAGAACTGCTTTTATTTCTCCTAGTAAACAAGTTTCCAGTTCGTAAATTTCACTGACTTGTCACTGGTATGGAAATGAGACTTCAGACCAACCTAGTACATATCTATTCACAATTTGGAAATCGGATCTGAAATATTACACTGAGCATCTTAAGGCTTCTCCCAGCCTCCTCTTGATCCTGAATTTAGATGAGACTGGTCAGTGTATGACACGGAACTGTCTGGAACCCCCAAAGGAAGCACATTTTGGGGTGTTGTTTTCCCTCTTCTCAGAACCTTGGTGTCTACTGCACAGATATGATGACGGGTGAGTGGTGGGGGCTAAATATGGATTTCCTCAGTAATCCACGTAGGTGCATGAAAAACCCCATTCATACATTAGTTATCATTCTTTTTTTTTTTGGTACTGGAAATTGAACCCAGGGGCATTCTCCCTCCAAGCTACACCCCCAAGCCCTATTTTATTTTTATTTTGAGACAGGGTCTTGTTAGGTAGATGAGAGTTTCACTACTTGCTGATGCTGTCCTCGAACCTGCGATCCTCCTGTCTCAGCCTTCCAAGTACTGGGGTTACAAGTGTGCGTCACCACGCCTGGCTATTAATTACCATTGTTAGAAAATTGGTCTTAGACATGAGGGTAGACAGCAGTGTAATTACACTGGGATTACAGGCACACACCTGTAATCCCAGTGGTAAGGAGGCTGAGACAGGAGGATCATAGGTTCTCAACTAGCCTCAGCAACTTGATGAGACACTCAGCAACTTAGTGAGACCCTGTTTCAAAAAAAAAAAAAAAAGGCTGGGGGTGAAGCTCAGAAGTAGAGTGACCCTGAGTTCAATACCCAGTACCAAAAAACCCCCAAACAAATCAAAACAAAAAAAAAAAGAAAAAGAAAGGGAACTAAGAGCTGAAGCAGATAAGCAGGGAAGCCAGCTCAGGTATCCCGACCCACCATAGGTCAGAGACAATGGCAGAGATCAAGCAGAGGACACCTGTGACAGTCACCTGAAGTTCCTCCCCGAGGACACACAGCATCCTGTCTCAGGGCCAGGCACAGAGAGGACTGAGGGGAGAGCTATCGGTGACAGAGGGAACGGAGGAGCGAGTTCCGGGACGTCGGGCATCTCCAGGACGGGGCACGATGGGGAGCCCTCGGCAACATGGAAACTCGACACCTCGGTTGATCCGGACACGACGCGTCTCCCCTTGACGTCCACTCTAAGCAAGGGTTCCAGTTCAGCTTTCCTTGAGAGGTGTTCCCCCGAAACACGTGGAGGGCAGGGAGAAGGAAACAGACGATACGATACGGGGCACGTTGTCAAGAGGCGTCGCGTGTGGGTAACTGGGGACTCTGCCACAGACCTCAGTGTTACCCCTACAAGGGGTGTGGGGCTGGGGCACTTTTGTGAATGTGTGTATATGTGTGTGTGTGTGTGTGTGTGTGTGTGTGTGTGTGTGTATGTGGTACTGGGGATCGAACTCAGGGGTGTTCTGCCTTTGCACTACACCCCCAGCCTTATTTTATTTTGAAATAGGGTCTTGCTGAGTTGCTGAGGGTCTCACTAAGTTGCTGAGGCTGACCTTGAACCTGCGATCCTACTGCCTCAGCCTCCCAAGCACTGGGATTATAAGTATGTGCCACCGTCCCCAGCAACACATTGTATTTTATCACGACTGTATTTGAAGATATAATGGCTGAAAATTCCCCCAATTTGGCCAAAGAGGACAAAGTTACAGATTCAAGAAGCTGAATAGATCCCAAACAACATAAAACCCAAAGACATCCACACCAGACATACCATAGTCAACCTTGTGAAAGTAAAGAAACCAACAGTCTTGAAAAGAAGCCAGAAGCCAGAGGAAATGATCCCTTACCTGTAGGGAGAAACAGTTTGAATGACAGTGAATTTCTTATCAGAAACGAATGAAAAAAGTGTTTGCTCTCTCTCCTTCCTCCTCCTCCTCCTTCTTTTGTGGTCCTGGGGATGGAACCCAGGGGCATTCTCCCTCTGAGCTATCCCCCCAGCCCTATTTTATTTTTTATCTTGAAACAGGGTCCAGCTAAGTTGTTGAGAGCCTTGCTAAGTAGCCGGGGCTGGCTGCGAACCTGCACTCCTCCTGCCTCAGCCTCCCAAGTACTGGGATTACAAGCGTGTGCTCTGCACTCGGCTCGATTTTTTTTTTTTATAATAGTGAAAAAGCCATTCAATGAAGGGAAGACAGTCTTAAAAAAAAAAACTTCCAGCTAAACATTAGACCCTGTACAAAAATAACCCCAGTGGAAAATGGGCATCAATACAAATGCAAACGTGTGAAAGTTGTAGAAGGAAAGAGGATGAAATTCTCAGGACCCTGCGCTTGGCGATGAGCTCTTAGACACGGTCACAGACCCATGAGCCATAAAGAACAATATCATAGACTGGATTTCATTTAAGTTAAAAATGTTTGCTCCGCGAAAGACCCTGTGAAAAGAATGATAAGACAAGTTACCTGTGGGGAGGAACTATGCACAAACCACACACCAGGAAAGACTCTTATCCGAAAGGATAAGAATGCTCAATGGTAAAAAAAAAAAAAATCAAACAATCCACTTTGAAAATGGGCTGGAGATATGAACAAATATTTCACCAAAAGCTTAGACTGATGGCAAATAAGCACATGAAAAGATGGCGCTCAGTAGTAGCCCTACGGGAAGTGCTCATTAACACCATGATGACAGACTGCTACAGACCCAAGGCACAGCTAAAATAAAAACTGACAACACTCAGTGCTGGTGAAGATGCGGGGCAGATGTGGAGCTCACACATCGCTGGTGGCGCTTGTAAAATGCTCCAGGCACTCGGGACCATTGTTTGACTTTTTTTTTCCATCTTAGGGATTGAACCCAGCCAGGTCTGTTCTACCTCCAACCTCCACCCCCCCCCAGCCCTATTTTTTTTTTTTTGAAACAGGGTATCACTAAGTTGCTGAGGGTCTCAGTAAGTTGCCGAGGCCAACTTCAAACCTGCGATTCTCCTATCTCAGCCTCTCAAGTACTGGGATGACAGGTGTGTGTCACCACGCCCAGCTTATTTTATATTTTGAAACAGGGTCTCACTAAGTTGCTGAGGCTGGCCTCGAACCTGTGATCCTCCTGTCTCAGCCTCCCAAGTACTGAGATTACAGGTGTGTGCCTCCACACAGCTTGTTCATGTATTCATCAGATTTCAAAATAGTTCACATAAATGTTGAGTTTTTTTTTTTTCACGGGGGTGGGACGAGGTGGAGGTGGTATTGTTCTTGCAAAGTTTGGAAATATTTTCCAGTGAATTATCGGGGCTAACCTCTGCAAGGAGGAAACCTTGCAGAGAATTTCAAGTCAGCGGCATGACATTGCGGGAGCTCGAGCGCGTGCCTGTGGGATTCGAAGCTGATGAAGGCAAGAAGCCAGCATGCCGCGCACCCTCGCCTCCGGATCCTAGGTCTGGAGAAGTTTTACTTCCAAAGCTCGAAGACAGCGAATATGTGGGATTCATTATTAGTGACTGTCAGCAAGCGTGCGGCTCCGTGGGAATGGAGGTCGGCGTGATGAAGCTCTGACCACGCCATTATAAATGGACGTAGTGACAAAGACAACGGATGGCCGGGCGTGGTGGCGCACGCTTGTAAACCCAGTACTTTGGGAGGCGGAGACTGGAGGATCCGGGTTCGCGGCCAGCCTCAGCTCTTGCTCTCGCTCTCTCTCTCTCTCTGTCTGTCTCTGTCTCTCTCTCTCCTTAGTGAGACCCGGTTTCAAAATAAAGTATAAAAAATAGGGCCGGGGGCGTAGCGCGGAGGTAGAACGCCCCTGCGTTCAATCCCCGGTACCGCAAAAAAAAAAAAAAAAAAAAAAAAAAAAAAAAAGACAACAGAGGCTGCTGAAAGAAGTTAGGATGACAGGCCCTCGTGTGAGGGAGAGCGCTCAATACTTTGGATGGGTAAAGAGGCACAGAGAGGCGAGAAAGATGACGAGGCGGGAATATATATCAAAGATGGGAGAGCCGGAGCACAGGGTCAGGAGGAGACGTGGATGCTGAACATGACCGGCTTGGAAAACTGAGATACAAGCAAAACCCAATAGTTAAGCCCACTATTAGGGTAAAAAAATCAGAGTGTTGTCTTATTATTATTATTATTTTGGTACTGGAGATTGAGCCCAGGGACATTCTAGCTCTGAGCTATACCCCCAATCCTTTTTGATATATATATATATATATATATATATATATATATATATATTTAATTTTGAAACAGGGTCTCACTAAGTTGCTGAGGGTCTCTCTAAGTTGCAGAGGCTGGCCTCAAACCTGCACTCCTCCTGTCTCAGCCTCCCAAGTACTGGATGAAAGGCGTGGGCCACCGCACTTGGCGGTGTTGTCTGCTTCAGTTAGGGTTCTCTAGAGGGCAGAATGGAGAGGAGAGAGACACAGAAAGATACGAGAAGGGATTTGTTAAGGAAATTGATTCACTTGATTATAAGACTGGAAGTCCCACCACAGGCTGACTGCAAGCCAGGGAGCTTGGGAAGCTGGTGGCTCCCTGCAGTCCCAGTCCCAAGGCCTGGGAACAAGTGTAACTCTCAGCCCTGGGCTCAAGGACCAAGAGCTGGGAGTGGGAGGGCTGCTGTGAGTCCTGCAATCCACAGACTGCAGAGCCTGGGATTCTGACGCCCCAAGGTGGGGACAGAGGGCATCAGGCTTTGGGAGAGAGAGCAAGAGGTCACCCTGCCACTCGCTGCCTCTTTGTTCCCTCTGTGCCAGATGGTTGTGTGGAGGCACTCACACAGAGGGCAGAGCTTCCCCACCCGGCCACCAACCCACACGCCACCTTCTGCTGACATCCCCCCAGACACCCCGGGGCAGCCCGGTCATCCAGCCACCTGCCAGGGCACCTGGGCACCCCTTTCAGCAGAAGAGGGACGGCTCGGAGCCTGATGAAACATGGACGGTGATTCATGCTATGAAGAGCATTTTAAGAAGCCTGTTAGCCGGGTGTGATGGTGCAGGCCTGTCATCCCAGTCTATGGGAGGTAGAGAGAGGAGGATCACAGGTTTGAGGCCAGCTTCAGCAATTTAGCAAGACCTCATTTCAAAATAAAATATAAAATAGGGCTGAGGGTATGGCTCCCAGGTAGAAAGTCCCTGGGTTCAATCCCCAGTACTGATCCCCCCTCCAAAAAGGCAAAGAAAAGAAAAGAAAAGAAAGGAAGAAGGAAGGAAGGTGTCAGGCAGCTGGAGTGGTGGCAGCGCTGTCCTGGTGAGGGGACTCCAGGGCTTGGTCTTGCTCTCTAGAAACTGGATGCGTGTCGTGTCGGGGTGGTGAGGTAAGGGTCTCTGCAGCTCCGGGAAGGCGACCTGTGGTGGCCGAGGTCATCCGCGCCCATGGGTTCTCTCAGCTGCTGATTAGGATCAGCAGCGTGCTCTCCTAATCCAGGGACGAGACGTGCCTTGTCCCCAGAGCGTCAGGCGGGCAGAGGCGCTTGCAGCCTGCGTTCCCATGGGTCCTGGGTTCTCCTTTTTACAACTGCATTTACATTTCCAGATCTTCTTAAAGAGCCAACGCAAACCAGCTCCCCGAGAAGTGCTGGAATTCTCCACTCGATCAATAAGCACAATTGAGAGAAAATCATTTGCAAGATGCCTGCCTTGAAGCAGAGCCCGCGCGGAGGGGACCAGAGCCCTCAGTGAGTCCCGAGAGTGAATCTCGTTCCTCTAGCGTGGTGCACTAATTTTGAGGAAAATGCTCCATTTTCAATATAGTTCAGTTTTAACTCTTTTTTTTTTTTTGAGATACTGGGGATTGAACCCAGGGTGTTCTATACCCCTAGCCCTATTTTATTTTTTATTTTTGGTCCTGGGATTGAACCCAGGGACATTTCCACCTCTGAGCTACCCCCTACCCCCAGCCCTTTTTATTTTTTATTTTGAAACAAGGTCTCGATAAGTTGCTGAGGCTGCCATCAAACCTGCAAACAAACAAACAAACAAACAAACAAAAAGAAGCAATATTTTGACATAACTATTTAAGCAAGCACATGCAGTCTACTTGACACAGTTTCAGGTTGGAGAATATCTGTATAGTAGAATATAATTGCATGCCCAAAAGCCTTGTGCTGTCTACACCCACCCACAGTGAGGGATGGGAGGTGGGAACTTCAACCAGCCTCTGTCTGTTGTGTAGACACGCTATCTCCACATTTTTGTTTTGAAGAGTTCTCACATTTTACCTTTACTTTGCCCAAATGTGATTTTGTGTAACTTAATTAATTAATTACTTAATTATACTGGGGATTGAACCCAGGGCTGCTCTATCTCTAAGCTACACCCCCAGACTTTCTTATTTCTAATTTTGAAACAGGGTCTTGCTAAGTGGCTGAGGGTCTTGTTAACTTGCTACGGCTGGCCTTGAACCTGTGATCCTCCTGTCTCAGCCTCCCAAGTGGAAGGAATTACAGGTGTGCGCCACCACATGCAACAGTAACTTTATTTTTAAGTGTACTTTGAGTAACCAGGACCCTCTAAGGTTGAAAAAACGGGTGCACAAAGAGCCGAAAGAAAAGAGAAGAGAACACAATAAAACTTTATTTCATTATGTTTTATGGACAGACTGTATTTATTTACTCCAAGAGTTATTTTATAACCTTGTTTTCCTTGTTCAATTGATAGATGCTTTATCTGTAAAGCTTGTTTAGGTAGCTTATGTTGGGGTGGGACATGTCACAATTTTTCCTATGAAATAATGGAGACATTTTGTCATCTCCCAGCTTTTCACTCAACGCGAGGGCTCTCAGAAGTAAATTAAGGTGTTTAAGTGAGGTATAGATGTGTAGAGAGAGGTTGCTTTTTAAAACCAAAAGCTGCACATAATATTTTTTCCCTTGTTCTTAATCACTTGCTGATTTATTCACTCTGCTGAATAATGGCCCCAGAAAAGCTATCTGCACGCTCCTCCTGGAAGAGTATTAGCACGCGCAGGTGCGCCATGTGAGCCTGTGTCCGTTGGAGGTGGAAGTCGGCGTGTCTGGGGAAGTCAAGGGCAGTCAACGCTGCTGGATATTTTCTTAAGCCACGGGGTGGGGTGTGTCAGCTTCATGTGTCAACTCGTCTGGGTCACTGTCCCCGAGTAACCCAACACTGACCACGCCGCTGCCACAGCGGCATCTTGTACCACATCCACAGTCATTGACTTGAAGCGACAGAGATCGCCCTTCGCGGTTTGCTTGGCTTTACCCAATGAGCTGAAGACTTCCGGAACGGAAACTGAGCTTTCCTGGAGGAAAAAAAAATTCTGCCTTAAGACTCAAGACTAACGCGTCAACTGCTGACTGGGCTTCCAGCCTGCAGGCTCGTCCTGCCGAGTGTGGGACTGCCAGGTCGTACAATGGTGTCAACCAATTGCTTAAAATAAGCATATCCATTAAGATATAATATAATTATGCATGTAATCCCAGTACTCGAGAGGCTGAGACAGGAGGATCGCCAGTTTGAGGCCAGCATTGTGCAGTACCTCAGTGAGCCTCGTTCAAAATAAAAAATAAAATAGGGCTGGGGGTGTAGCTCAGAGGTAGAATGCCCCTGGGTTCAATCCCCAGTACTATACCACATACACAACACACACAACACACACACACACACACACAACACACACACACACACACACACATATGTGATATATATATCATATATATCTGATAATTTGTATAAATAATATATGCATACATCTATATATAATTAATATATTGCATGTAATATAATTTGTAATATATACTGGAGATGGAACCCAGGTGAATTCTACCTCCAAGCTACACCCCCAGCCCTATTTTATTTTTTATTTTGAAACAGAGTCCTGTTAAATTGCTGAGGGTCTCACTAAGTTGCTGAGGCTGGCCTCAAACCTTGGATTCTCCTGTTTCAGCCTCCCAAGTACTGGGATTACAGGCATGTGCCAACACTCCAGGCTTCTTTATATGATAATTATAATATCTTAACTATTTTGTGCATAATATATAATGTATGTACATAATATAGATGAGTATACATTATATCCATATATAATACACACAGGCTGATACATAGAGCGTCTGGGCCTGTTGTCTATAATGCAAGGACCTTTACCACGCTGCTCACCGCCGCTCCTGGCGTCAGATGGGCCCAGAGACCCAGGCGGGGCCGTGGAGGCTCGTGCAGATCCCGGCTACCTCATCAGGCGTGGGCCGGGCTGTGAGGGGCAGAAGCTCAGCCTCAGGTCTCCTCTGCTGATCTGGAACACGCTGACTCTCGCTCGGCTGCTGCGTGCACGGTGCATAGGTAGGGGATGCGGTGTGCACAGCTGTCCTGCCATCCAGTGGGTTCAACTCCCCGTGTCGGGTCACGGTCACCCTGGGAGGCCCATCGTTTAGCTGGTGGTTCAGGTGATATAAGTGGGTACCCAAGAGGCGTGGGGACCCCACCGGAATTCCCACGGCCCTGCAGGCAGTGCTCTGGTGGAAGCGCGTCGTCACCACCAACCCAGGCTCCTGCCCGGGAGAAGCTGGGAAGATGAGGTGCCCACCCCAAGCCTGGTGTGCCTGCACCTCCCCACGTGGGTTGTTGAGAAGGCGCCCTGTGACCTCGTTACAGGAAACTTCAACTTCTAAAAGATCTAGATGGGCCGGGCGCCGTGGTGCACACCTGTAATCCCAGTACTTGGGAGGCTGAGACAGGAGGATCACAGGCTTGAGGCCAGCTTCAGCAACTTAGCGAGACCCTGTTTCAAAAAATAAAAAAATAAAAAGAGCTGGGAGTGTAACCCAGAGGTAGAACAACCCTGAGTTCAATCCCCAATACCAAAAAAAAAAAAAAAAAAAAAAGGAAGAAAGAAAGAAAAAAACAACTCTAGGTGCAGAGGATTCATTTTACCAAACCCCAGTCCAGGCCTCTGCGGGGACTGGAGTGGTGTGAAGGCCTTTGTGTCATTCTCAGATGTCTACTCGGCCAGCGAGGGCAACAGTGACGACTCACATCCCTGCCGAGTCACACTCAGAGTCACACTGACCCAGCCCACATGGGGGAGCAGAGGACAGAGGAGAAGAGTGGAAGCAAGAGGAAAAGGAGGAGGTAAATGCCTGTATAGACTTCCAGAATGTTCCAGAAGCTGCCAGTATGTATAAATGATTGATCAGTACACATGGAAGGACTTCTTGAATTCCACCACAGGTTTCTGTCCAGATAAGAAAACGGGTGATGATTGGAAAGAGCCATGATTCAAAATTACAGTTTCTTTATAACTGATTGAATGGCTACTGTCTTTTCCCCTTAAACCTGTCTAGGAAAATCTTCACAGCTGGCCTCTTTGATTTACACGCAGTAGCCCAGAGGGGCCGGACTCTTCTGTTAAAGAGATGGATGTGGCAGGGTGTGGTGGTGCACGCCTGTGGTCTTGGTGTTTGGGAGGCTGAGACAGGAGGATCACAATTTTGAGGCCAGTCTTAGCAACTTAGCGAGGCTCTCAGCAACTTTAGGGAGACCCTATTTCAAAATAACAAATAAAAAGGGTTGGGGTGTAGCTCAGAGGTAGAATGCCCCTGGGTTCACTCCCCAGTACCACAAGAAAGAAAGAAAGAAAGAAAGAAAGAAAGAAAGAAAGAAAGGAAGGAAGGAAGAAAGAAAGGAAGAAGGAAGGAAGGAAGGAAGGAAGGAAAGAAAGAAAGAAAGAAAGAAAGAACGAACGAACGAACGAAAGAAAGAAAGAAAGAAAGAAAGAAAGTTGGGCATGGTGATGCACACCTGTAATCCTAGTACTTGGGAGGCTGAGACAGGAGGATCACAGGTTTAAGGAAAGCTTCAGCAACATAGCAAGATTCTCAGCAACCTAGTGAGATCCAGTTTCAAAAACAAAAAATATAATGAGAGTTGGGTGTGTGGCTAGGAGGTAGAATGCCCCTGGGTTTAATTCCAGTACCTAAATAAATAGAAAGAAGGAAAGAAAGAAAACAAAAGGAAAGAAAAGAAAATACTCGGTGCCCCCCCAAAAATCTATCATTTTAAAGTGAATCAACAGATAGGTGCAGTGACGAATTTGCATTCTTTTATGGATCTACATTTCATTCCAGTGCCCAGGGGCAGGGGTGGGGTCAGCATCGCCCACTTTGGGACCCTGTGGCAGATCTGTTGCAGCTACTCTTTGTGCAGCTATCATTTCCTTTGACAGTAAGTCCCATCCAGACAGAAGGTAGAAAAACCTAGAGACGGTGGCTGCAGTGTGATGGGCGGGTGAAGCCCTCTGACCGCCTTCCCGTGTCCCGGAAGGAAGAGTCCAGCCCATGACTCTTGGCTCACATTGAATCCATGTTAGTTGCAGAAAAATCAAACAGTAAACGCTATAAAAAGATAAACAAGAAAAGTTGCCCACTATTCTATCCCCACGCAGAGCATACACTGTTAACATCTTAAGATTTTTCCTTCTATATTTTCCCTATGCAAATATGTGAGCAGTTTTTACAAAACCAGGATGACACTACATATATAGTTCTGTGATCTGTTTTTCTCACTTAAAATGTATTCTATTTTCCATGTAATTTTATTATAATTCAAACAAATGTTCTTTTTTTTTTTAAACTGGGGATTGAACCCAGGGGCATTCTACCACTGAGTTACACCCTCAGCCCTCTTTTTTTATTTTTATTTTTTGTGGTGCTGGGGATTGAACCCAGGGGCATTCTACCTTTGAGCTACACTCCCAGCCCTATTTTGTTTTTTATTTTGAAACAGGGTCTTGCTAAATTGCTGAGGCTGACCTCGAATCTACGATCCTTCTGTCTCAGCCTCTCAAGTACTGGAATTACAGGCATAAGCCACCATGCCTGGCTTTAGTTTTATTTTGAAACAGGGTCTCACTAAGTTACTGAAGTTCTTGATAAATTGCTAAGGCTGGCCTCGAACCTGTGATTCTCCTGTGTCAGCCTCCGGAATACTGGAATTATAGGCATACACCATTATGCCAGGATGTAATCAAACAAACGTTCTAACCTGAGTCCAAGGAAAAAAGAAAAAAGAAAAAAAAAGAGGATGGATAATCGATGCTATTTCTGCTGATTTGCTTGTTGAAATGGTTTTGAAGTCATAGCCTCTTGGGTAAGGGGCATAGGATACAGATATGTTTCCTGAAACATGACAGTAATTAAAGGATTTATATAGGTTCAGTAAGATAAAAAGAACCAACAATACTGTATGTGTTTGCAAAGGATGTTTGTGTGGATGGACTGATTCTAAAACAACTCTGTTAAATGTGAACTGAAAACTGTGGGCTCAGCTGATGAAGGCTAATAAAAGCAAAAGGCAGGTAATTTGTAGTGAATGCAATCCCCAGGATCTCTATTAAAATTTAGGAAGTTGAGGGTGGCTCCCATGGGATTAACATGGGGCCATGTAGGGCTGGAGCTTGGGATACCCATGGTTACTGGTTGCTATGGACTGAATGTTTGTGTCCCTCCAAATTCATATATATTTTGGTGGTACTGGGGATTGAACCCAGGGACATTTGCCTTTGAGCTACACCCCCAGTCCTATTTTATTTTTTATTTCAAAACAGGGTCTTACTAAGTTGCTGAGGACCTCGCTGATTTGCTGTGGCTGGCCTTGAACCTGCAAACCTCCTGTCTCAGCCTCCCAAGTACTGAAATTACAGGTGTGTGCCACGTGGTAACTGGCTTCTTTGCCATCTTTGCTGTCGATGCAGTTTGTCCTAGGGCTGAGATGGCAGATGAACGGTGACTCCACAGAGCTCCCCTCCCACCCAGCTGCTTCTTTTCTCTGCTCTTGGATCTAAGTAAGAATCTAAGAAAGGATTTGTTTATGGCAGAGGATGGCAATGTTCTTCTTGGTCAAAGAATACATAGGTCAAAAAGGCAAAAGCTAGTGGAGTGTGGTGTCACACGCCTGTAATCCCAGTACTTGGGAGGCTAAGACAGGAGGATCGCAGGTTCAAGGACAGCCTTAGCAAGTAGTGAGACTCTCATCAACCTACTGAGACCCTATTTCAAAACAAAAAATAAAAAAGGGCTGAGGGTGTAGTTTGGAGGTAGATGTCCATGGGTTCAATCCCAGCACCAAGAACAAATAAACAAACAATAAAAAATAAAAGGCAAAATAGCTAAATTTGGGTGGCTGTCAAAGTATAAGTAGTGACTCAGGATGTAAAGGAATCATGTGGAAGTGTCTAGACTCCCTGGGCTCCAGTGTGGTTTAATGAATACAGATGTAGGTAATAATACAATGAAAGATCAGTGACGAGAAGAACTCATGGTATTGGGGAAAATGATTTTACTTTTCTCAGGAGGTTATGATTCAAACTTGAGCATCGTACTGGCTCAAGTCATTACCAGCAACTGAATAAAAGACGCTGTTAAGTAAATGTCACAAGTACCTTCCCCAGGGAGCTGGGAGAGGTAAACTTGACAAAAATCCTCAACGTGAACAAAGAGCTCAAACACACACACACACACACACACACACACACACGCATGCACGCACACCTTCCTACACCGTGCACATGGTCTCTGGGATTAAGCACTCAGTACCAGCCTTTCCCTCTCTTTAAAGGCATCTAATAGGCAATCAGCTTGTGAAAAGATGATCGACCTCATTAGTAATCATGCAATGCAAATTAAAGCCACATTCTCCAGGTTGGCAGCGGGAGAGAGGCCAAGGACGGGCAGCATTTGGGGACGACAATGGAACATCCCCAGGAATCTTGCACTTGGCAATATGGCGGGAACGGGTTCAATGGCTTGGAAAGCATCCTGGCAGATCTGCGAGGCTGTGGACACCGCGCCCCCGGAGAGCTCTTCCAACCCCAGGTGCGGGCTCTGGGGAGCTGGGCGCATGCATCCCGAGGACTCTTTGACAATGTTCAGGGTAGCATGGCTTATAGTGACAAAAGGCTGGAAGTGATCGGATCCTGTCACCAGGAGACTGGGCGTCGCAGAATGGTGCAGCCACACGCTGGAGTGCCCTCCCCCGCAGTCCCTGGGGCAACAGACCCCAGAGCTTCCCATTGCAAACACCTGTGGCTTTCTGACTGCGGGTGGGGGTGTGTGGAGAGCGGGGGTGGTTTTCTCTGGTCACTAGACCCCGATTGGCCTTTGCCCAGCCCCACGCAGCTTCGACACGACTCCAGCTCTGAGCCCTGTTCTTCCTGGCCTCCAAGAGGCCCTGTGGGATGGGGGCCCGCGGCTTGACACCATCCTTTCTTCCTGGCTGATTTGTCCAAATGAACAAGCTGAGCTCCAGCCCTGGTCTCAGGGTTGGCTTCTAGCAAATCCGAGGCTAGGACCTAACCTGCCAGGAGCTCTCTTTGGGAACATTCCAGCAATCCTTGGCATATGCCCCACAGGTCCACCTTGCCCCGACGCCACCATCACCCATTTCCTAACAGAGACCCAACAGCTTCTCCAGCCCACTCAGCCAGCTGCGTGGCCCCCTGTGGAACAGTCCCCACGACGCGCCCCATGACGCCACGCTGCACCTGCTACCCGTGCAGGGAACACACAGAACTGGAAATGTCTTCCTCTCCTAGACTGGAGATACCTTCCAATGAACTGGAGTTATTTCTAAGCAAAACCACACGATTTCACAAAAACACACCTTGTCTTTTGGTCAAGGACTTGGTTACATGATTGTCTCCCCAAAATGTCCTCTTTGAGAATGTCACCCTATGCCGCAGGTTAGGGAGGGACATCTGGTTCCTGGTGTAGGGAATGATTTTTTAATTAAAATGGTATACAAGTAGCCCACTGTGCGTACCCGAACACGGATGTTCTCAACCGTATTTGTTAACTTGCTTCTTGGTAGTAAAGAGGAGTGAGATGAATTAGAGTAAATACGAAACAAAATGAAAACTATTTGGTATCCAGGTGTGGTGGCACATACCTGTAATCCCAGTACTGGGGAGACTGAGACAGGAGGATTGCGAGTTTGAGGCCAGTCTCAGCAATTTAGCAAGACCTAGTTTTAAAAATAAAAAATAAAAAATAAAAAGAGTTGAGGGTGTCCCTCAGAGGTAGAATGCCTCTGGGTTCAATTCCCAGTAACAAACAAACAACAAACAAAGACAAAACCCTGTTAGATAACCCTAGTTGTATTTACAGCAAAACTAAAATTATTCTGGTTCAAAACTGGTCACTTTAACTAAAAGCAAGACAAGTCCTGAGATGGATTTTGAGCTCCAAAAATCTGATGCAGAGAGGTTAAAAGCCAGAATGTTCCGTATCTTCTTACATTGTCTTAAATCGTTTCTGTAACAAGAGGGGTTATGGATAGGGAAATCACTTTGTTTTATTTGTCCAAACAGGGAAACTTTTGAGATTGACAATGGATGCTAAAATATAAGCAATTTTAAAAATATTTATTTATTGGTTGACAAGTTGGTTTTGTTACATTAGTGGGCCTAAAAGTAGTTATTTTCAAAACCTCTTAAAATAGATATATTTTAAAAATAACCAAAATCTATGTGCATGAAAGTAAAACTACCTTAAATTCTTTTTTTTTGTGTGGTACTAGGGATTGAACCCAAGGGCATTCTACCTCTGAGCTACACCCCCAGCCCTATTTTTTTATTCTTTATTGTGAAACAGGGTCTCATTAAGTTGCGGAGGGCCTCACTAAGTAGCTGAGGCTGTCTGCGAACCTGCGATCCTCCTGTCTCAGCCTCCCAAGTACTGGGATTACAAGCATGTGCCACACGCTCGACTCTTTTTTTTTTAATGACACTGGGAATTGAACCCAGGGGCATTCTGCCTCTGAGCTACACCCCAGCCATATTTTATTTTGAAATAGGGTCTTGCTAAGTTGCCAAGGCTGGCCTCAAACCTGCGATCCTCCCGTCTCAGCCTCCCAAGTACTGGAATTACAGACATGCGCTACTACACCTGGCTCTTAATTTCCTTATATTAATTATCTGACACCACATAATAACATAAGATGACGAATTCTTCTTGGTAGCTATTCATATATTTCTTTCATTTTTAGACATATCTACTTCTTATACTATGCCACTGGTATTCTTCTGAAAAATGAAGTTTTTTAATATTGTTCTGTGATATTTTTCATAAAATTGTCTGCAGTCTTCGTCATAGTGACTGGTATGGTTAATGAATTTGAAAACGTTGATAACTTCAATGGATTCTTCTCAGTCATAATATTTTAAATTGCAAAAACACTTCCCTCTACAGATGCGGAGGTATCTGTCAAGCTCAGAGCAGTTCTGATAAATGGAAGTCATTATCAATTGTATTATTTTTGTGTTAAAAACATGTGACTATTTCAGTCCAAATTTTGACAGATCCCTTCTCTGGGCTTCCATCCCAAACACCTTCTGTTGACAAACATTTTTATGAATCAAAATTTGTGAAATAAGTTTCCTCTATGTCTGAGTCTTTTGGCTTTGAGCTACACCCCAAGCCTTTTTTTATTTTTTGTTTTGAAACAGGATCTTGCTAGGTTGCCGAGGGTCTTTACTAAGTTGCTGAGGCTGGCCTCGAACCTGTGATCCTCCTGTCTCAGCCTCCCAAGTACTGGGATTACAGGTGTGTGTCACCACGCCTGGCTTTTACATCTGATTCCTTGGAGTGTGGTGCTAATCAAAGATGCTGGGAAATGGTAGGGACTGAGTATCAATTTATCCAATTATAAATAGAAGCTACATCAAAAGGTTTTCCCCGCACGTCTGGATCCTCCCAATCACAGTCCTAGAAGTTTAAAATTAAATCTTGCACATGGTTTAAGCTCACATCATTTAAGTTGTTTACTTCCAGGCTTGCTTTTGTGGGGACAAATTTCAATACCTTCCTGATTGCAGATTTTATTTCCAATAATTGCATTTAGCCAAGATCTTCAAGCGTTGAAGAGCTGTTGGTACTCCATGATTACTTTAATTAAAAATTTCTAACTGATTTGAAAAAAATAATGCATTCAAAATTTAGAGGCCTCATTTACCAAAAAAAAACCAGTCACTATCATTGTAGGATGCTTAATTTAAATAGCATTCTATTTAAAAGTATTCAAAGACGCAAATGTTTCTAAAATGCATTGATGATAGGAAATAAAGAGAGAAAGCATTAGTTTTTAAAAATTTTACCATCAACATCATTTAAATAATTTTGTAGCTCAGTTGCTCTTTGTATAAATAAAATATGTGTAAGTATGTGGTAGGCACAGCTTTATTTTATTGGTAGAATATTGCTGTGTGTTTCAGGACAATTATATGTGTACCACACCAGCTCCAAATGCAGTTTTTGTTCCATAGATTTTATAATTTAGTGACAATGAGGCTTTTTATCTTAACATTGTGCTACCTCAAAATTTGTGTTGTTATTGTCACCACCCCCTGAAAACCCTATTTTATTTTCAATGTTAACTTTTTAAGCCAAATTTTCAGTGGCATTTACAATAATGTTAGATGACTCGCCTTCGACAGGATGTGTTTTCAGTGGCTTTCACTTTGAGAACTGGATGGAAGAAAATCGAACTGTAATTGCAACGCTCTGATTTTTCTCTTTGAAACATCTCGTAACCTTGATACTACTAAAGTAAATTAAAATGGAGAGCAGGCCAGAAGACTCCCCGAGTGAACACAGCCAGGTAGACCCCCTCGCTGACCTGACATTGACTATTTACAAACATCAACAAAACCAAAGTTGAACTATTTCTTGTAAATGTCTAAGGAAAAACAGAACTTAAGCTTGACCAATCACAAGTAGCCAATAAACTTATAATTATATAACTAGGGACTTTCCAAGGGGATAGACCAATGTGGCAATTGTATGGTGATACCAACCAAATACTTTCTTTGCTTCCCCTCTGTGTCCTTTGTATAAAAGTCTCCCCCTTAATCCTCTTGGTGGAGATCCTCAACCACCTCTGGGGATGCCCGATTCATGCATTGTTATTTGCTCAAATTAACTTTTTTTTTTTTTTTTGGTATTGGAGGTTGAACCTAGGGCTGCTCTACTGAGCTATACCCCCAGTCCTATTTTATTTGTTTGTGGTATTGGGGATTGAACCAGGGACATTCTACCTCTGAGCTACACCCCCAGCCCTATTTTATTTTTGAAACAGGGTCTCACTAACTAGAGGAGGGCCTCACTAAACTGCTGAGGCTGGCCACGAATCTGCAATCCTCCTGTCTCAGCCTCCTGAGTACTGGGATTACAAGTGTGCACCACTATGCCTGGCTCTATTTTATTTTATTTTATTTTATTTTATTTTATTTTATTTTACAGAGTCTCACTAAGTTGCTGAGAGCCTCACTAAATTGCTGACGCTGGCCTCTAATCTGCCATCCTCCTGTCTCAGCCTCCCAAGTACTAGAATTACAGGTGTGCGTCACCACACTAAGCTTTAAATAAACTATTTAAAATTACATTATGCCTGTAATTCCAGTACTTGGGAGGCTGAGACAGGAGGATCATAGGTTTGAAGTTAGCCTCAGCTTTGAGAGATTTAGAGAGACCCTGTTTCAAAATAAAAAATGAAATAGGGCTGGGGGGTGTAGCTCAGAGGTAGAATGCCCCTGGGGATTATGCCACCAGGTTTGGTGGCATGTACCTGTAATCCCAGTACTTGAGAGGCTGAGACAGGAGGATTGCAGGTTCAAGGACAGTCTCAGCAACTGAGAGAGGTCTCTCAGCAACTTTGCAAGACACTGTTCCAAAATAAAAGAAAAAATAAAAAGGGCTGGGGGTGTAGCTCGGAGGTAAAGCACTCCTGGATTCAATCGCCAGGACTCCCCCCATACACACAAAAAAAGAGTTCGTTGCAAAATAAAAAGTATTACTAGAGTCCATAACCAGTTGTAGATTTACTACCTGCAATAAGCAACCACACCACTATAGTGGGGATGTTTGGGTTATTCTAACAGATTATACAGCAGAACGTTTCCCACACAAACATCACACGCACCTGTGGGTGTTTTCCATGGACCTAACCCACTTGTGGTCTGGTGGTCTTAGGGCTTTTGCAGGGCAGAACACAGGCCATTCCAGCTGGTCATCCTGCAGGGACAGCCAGGGCCGCTGTGCTGAACACCCTCCCCACAGCCAGGCCTGGACGGGGAGGGCTGTGCCCAGCCTCTCCTAAGTTCACCATGTGTTATCAACCCATCGGCTTTGTTTTATCAGCATGTCTCCTACATGATCTCCTTCAAAGAGAAGTGTTAGTCTAGGTTGGTGTTTGGTCAGCATCTTCACTGCTGTCATCCAAAACAATTGACCACACACAATTTAGAGGAAGGAAGATTGACTTGCTCACAGTTGTGGAGATTTCAGAGGTTCAGTCCATGTTGGGCTGGGTCTATGGAGCTGCGGCCATGGTGGCAGGAAGCAGAAAGAGGGAGAGAGCAAGGGCTCTACTCTCACATCATGGAGGACAGAGAAGCAAGAGAGGGAGCAGGGGGAGGAGGTACCTTATATAATCCCCAAGGGCACACCCTCAGGGGCAGCCCTATTAATGAAAATAACCCCTTACTTAATAACGCTATTAAGCGCTTATTAGTTGGTAGCATTTTTGCCTCCTTGGCAACCAAGTACTGCCTCCAACATGGCAGCCTGGCTTCCGTGAGGGTGAGGGGAACATTCTAAATCCAACCATTATAGTTGGAAATGGTCAGGAAGCAAGGGACAGGTGATCATTGGTTCACTTTCAGATTTAACCCCGTGTGAGGGTGAGAACTCCTTCCCTGCACATGAGGCACATGAGAGCGGACAGAAGGGTGGCCGCGGCTCCCACCACAGAGTGGAGGTCCACCTGGCCTCGCTCTGTTTATAATGCTGTATTGTTAGAAATGAGAACTCTGAGTCAAATGCTAACTTGGGGCGGGGGGTGTGGACTGGTATTGTCTTGGGAAAACTGAGAAGTGTGGACACCCTGGTGAGGACAGATAGATGGTAGGTAGATGTCTGATACATAGACAGATAGATGGTAGGTAGATGATTTCAGATAAATGATAGATGAGCCGGGGGCACTTGCCTGTAATCCCAATACTTAAGAGACTGAGACAGGTGGATCCCAGGTTCAGGGCCAGCCTCAGCAACTTAGTGAGGCCCTTAACAACTCAGCAAGACCTTGTTTCAAAATAAAAAATAAAATAGGGCTGGGGGTGTAGCTCAGAGGTAGAATGTCCCTGGGTTCAAACCCCAGTACAAAAACAAAACAAAAAAAAACAAACATAAGACAGATGATAGGTAGGTATATAAAATGATGCATGAATATATGAATAGATGGATTGATACATAGATGATAGATGGAAAGATGTAGATAGATACATGATAGATGGCTAGATGATACATTGACACATAGATAATAGAGATAGATAATATAATAATTCTGCTAATTGTCAATATTGGAGCCAGCTGTGCTTACATCAATCATGAAAATTTGGTAAATTTACTGTGTGTGTGTGTGTGTGTGTGTGTGTGTGTGTGTGTGTGTGTGTGTGTATGGTACTGGGGAATGAACCCAGGGGTATTCTACCTCCGAGCCATACCATAGCCCTTTTTTAATTTTGAAACAAGGTCTTGCTGGGTTGCTGATGGTCTCACTAAATTGCCGAGGCTGGCCTCAAGTCGGCTATCATCTTGTCTCAGTCTCCCAATTACTAGGATTACAGGCGTGCACCATTATTCCTGGTTCAAATTTATTCTTTGGTGAAGAGTTAACCACAAGTGTGGTTTCCTGTGTACTGAAAAGTCTTCTACCCTGGGAACTTATAATTAATCTCTTTGAATTTTAGCTCCCTTATTTTTAAAATGAAGAGAAAAAAACCCTACTTGCAGCCCACAGTATAAAGATGCGATATCAAATGAGGTGATGTCTGTGCGCATGCTTTGAAGAATGTGAAGGAAAAAGCACCCTCCTTTCATAAGGAAAGGACCCCAGCGTAGAACCTCAGTCACTCCGTCCTCAGCAATGCTCCTACATTTCTGGCTTTCAGGGGAGAAAAATGTGTTATTTCTTAGGCTGTCAAGATGAAAGATACAGAGTAGAGATGAAAGATTATATTCTCATATAGATTTCTTTTCTTCCAACTAAAAGCTATCACTTGCATTTGATTTTTAATTTAAAAATATTTATCAAAGTATTATGCCCATGTAGTTTCAAAATCAAATAGTATCACAAGGTTTACTGTGAAAAATAATCTTTCCTACACTCGAATCCCATGGCTCGCAGATAACTACTGAGAACTGTTTTTATTGTGGTAAATTACATGTAACATAAATTTATCGTTTTAACCATTTTTGAGTGGACAGTCCAGTGTCCTTAAGCACATTTCTTCTGTTGTGTGAGCATCTCCACCCTCCATCTCCAGATTTTCTCATCCTCCCAAACTGAAAATCTGTCCCCACAAATGACCCTTCATCCCCCTCCCCACCCGCTGTGAGCATCAGTTTACTGCTCTACCCTGCCTGCCCTTCTTTCCTTCCCTCCTTTCTTTCTTGTACTGGGGATTGAACCCAGGGGTATTCTACCTATGAGTTACATCCCCAGCCCTGTTTATTTTTATTTTGACACAGGGTCTCACTAAGTTTCAGAGGGCTTCACTAAGTTGCTGAGGCTGCCCTCAAACCTGTGATCCTCCTGTCTCAGTCTCCCAAGTACTGGGATTACCGGTGTGTGCCACCATGCCCGGCTACCATTTTACCTTTTAAAAGTACATTTGACTACTTGAGGGACCTTGTAGAAGTGGAATCCTACAGTACTTGTCTGTTGGTGACTGGCTTATTTCACTCAGCACCATGTCCTCGAGGTTCATCCGTGCTGTGGCACATGTCACAACATCCCTCTGTTTGTAGAGCTGAATGTTGTCCCTGTGGTTCCAGATGCCACATTTGGTTGTCATTCAACTCTTGACTGACATGTGACCTGCTTCCACCTCTGGGTTCTTATGAACATGCTGCTATGGACATGGTGTCTGAGTCTCTCTCTTTTTCTCTCTCTTTGGTACCGGGGATTGACCTAGGGGCATCCTACCTCTGAGCTACACCTCCAGCCCTTTTTATTTTTTATTTTGAAACACAGTCTTGTTAAGTTGCTGAGGCTGGCCCCATCCTGTGATCCTCCTGTCTCAGCCTCTCAAGTAATGGGATTACAGGTGTGTGCCCCCATGCTGACTGAGTCTCTCTCTCTCTCTCTCTCTCATACAGGGGATCAAACCCAGAGACATTCTATTTCTGAGCTACACCTCTAGCCCTTTCTATTTTTCATTTTGTAACAGGGTCTTGCTAGGTTTCTGAGGGTCTTGCTAAGTTGCTGAGGCTGTTCTCAGTGTCCCAAGTACTGGGATTACAGGTGTAATGGTTTGGATTTAGAATGTCCCGTCACCCTCATGAAAACCAGGCAGCCATGTTGAGGGTGAGGCTTGCCAACGAGGGTCCCTGGAGTGCGACCTTGGGTATTATATATGGTTCCTCCTCCCCCTGCTCTCTCTCTTGCTCTCAGCCTCCATGATGTGAGAGTAGAGCCTTGCTCTCTCCCTCTCTGTGCTTCCCCCTGCCATGCCCTGAGCTCCACAGACCCAGCCTGACATGGACTAAACCCTGAAATCTCCAGAATTGAGAGCAAATTAGTCTTCTTTCCTCTACACTGTGTGTGGTGAGGCTTACTGGGTCATAGCAGTGAGGATGTTGACCGTGGTAGTAGGAGTGTGCCACCACACCTGGCTCCTTCACTTCTTTTGTGTCTAGACCCAGAACCATTTTTAACTTTTGGCAGGCTGTTTTTTTTTTCCTCCTGGCAAATCTCTTCCAAAACTCCAAATGATACGCTGGTTCAACTCTGTTTTTATTTTTAAATTTTTGGCCTCCATAACTCTCTGCTCTGTCAGATGAAGAATTGGCTCTCATATCCACACCTCCATGCTTCCTTGGCCTCCTAATATTTTGAATTAAAGCAATAAATGGAATTCATACTGTTAGGTGTTCACTGCGGAGCTAAATGCATCCTCTGCTGGCACACTCTCCCCCATGGTCCTCACTGCCTGGCAGCGGTGCCAGGGACGCTGTGCCCACCATGCCCAGTGTCTCTGTTCCAGTCATTCCCCTTCATTCCGGAGGGTGGCAACTTCTTCCAGGCTCTGGTGTCTCAGCTTCCGTTGTTTGTTTCCTTAGCAGACAGCAAATCTCTCAAAGCCATTCCTCCATGAATGCCTCTCTGCTCAGACCATCAACCATTTCCAGCGTCTTCCTCTCTCCCAGTGCAACCCAGGTGAGGCTACCAGTCTCTATCAAGAACTTGCAAAGAAAATGTAGCAGGGTGACATTTTTCTGAGTCTTTGCATATCTGGGAATGTCTCCTTTCTAAACCCCACCAGAGTGGTAGTCTGCCTTGGTAAAGAATTTTGAACTGACAGTCATGTCCCTTTGGGCATTAAAAAAAATTCCTCCATTATTTTCCAGCCTCGAGTGAGGCTGGGAAGTAAGATTCCCAGTTCTGCCTGGGTAACCTGGTTTTGTTGGTTTCGCTTTCCTTCTGGGAGCTTTCGGGGTCTTTTCTTGATGCTCAGAGTTCTGGTGTGATACCCCAGGATAGTGAATGACAATCCCTCTCCATTGCTAGAAATGCTACAGATTCCTTCTCCTCCTCCTTCTACTTGGTACTGGGGATTGAACCCAGGGGTGCTCTACCTCTGAGCTCCACCTCCAGCCCTATTTTATTTTTTATTTTGAAACAGGGTCTCTCTAAGTTGCAGAGGGTCTCACTAAATTGCTGAGGCTGACCTCGAACCTTTGATCATCCAGTCTCATCCTCCTGAATACCGGGATTACAGGGGAGCACCACCATGCCCGGCTTACATTGCCATCTTTTACACGACTCCCTTATTCCATCATGGCGTTCCAGGGTTCAGGAGGAAGGTGTTACGTTTAGGACCGTCGGACCCCTGACTAGCAAGATGACCAGAGCGCACAGCGTGGCTCCTGTGGGTGGCCCCCGCAGGAGCGATTCATGATGGCAAGCAGAGCCGCGGAGTGGTAAATGAATCTTGGTGGAGAGATTGGCGACCACAGGCCATGAGTATCCAAGCGGAGACTTTCTGTTGCTTTTGATGAGGAAACGAAGCGCGCTGGCCCTGATGAGAACATCTCAAGGTGCAGAATCCAAGCCAAGCTGCAAACGCTCTGCCTGGACCCTGCGTGCTAGAAGGGGAAGCCCGTCTGCAGAGAGAATGAGTGACTCGGAAAAATGATTCAGTGCAGCTGTCAGGACAATCCAGGAGGAGCCACCTGGGGCCGCAGCGCTGTCACGGAGCAAAGCAACCAGAGACGATGGATGAAGTCACAGGTGAAGCTGGAGCCTCTGACACCTGCAGGAGCCCGAGCTGCGCACAGGCTGTCCCTCCCGCCCTCAGAGGCCCTCCCAAGGACCGTACCTGCCAACGGGGCTGTGGTGGCCTCTGGCTATTCTGCATTTCTCAGCGATGTGGGTGAGCTTTCCCCCTTTCTGAACCATGTTTCTGGGAGACATAAAGCATCTGATTGAGGGGACTTAGGAATGGAACTGTGGCCTCGTCCTTGTCGCTAACACCGTCCTCTTGAGCACGTGGACCCACGCCAGCCCTGGCGCTCGGGGTAAAGGATTAATAATTATGTTCTTCCACTCTCCGGTCTCTGGCAGCAATTGGTGCTATGGCACGATCGTGTCTCAGAAGAAGGAGTGGGGGTGCCATTCTATATTTCCAAAACGAAACCCCTTCCCGATGGGACGGAGGAGGCGGACTCAGAAAGGCCAGGTGGCCAGGCTTAGGTGTCCACAAGTAGAGGGGATGCACGTCTTCCCAGCGAGAGGAGAGCCTTTTCCAAAGCCCCCATAGAAGGATGGACTGCCTGTGTGGTAGGGGAACGGCGACTGCTGGGCGAGCAAGTGGGGCGTCACTCTGGGGCGAGTTTTGGCAACCTGGAAGTGCCCTTGTCTGCTGGATCTCCCAGCGTTTCTCAGCCCCTTCTTCTCATGCCTCGCAGGCTCCCCTGCACTCCATCCCTAGAGGATGCTGGTCCCCAAGGTTTGGGGCTTGGAGCTCGTCTCTTTTTTCTTTCTTTCTTTTCTTTCACCCTCCTCCCCTCCCTCCCTCCCTCTTTCTAACTGAGGATTGAACCCAGGGCCATTCTACCTTTGAGCTATAGCCCAGCCCCTTTTATTTTTATCTGGAAACAGGGCCTCGCTGAGGCTGGCCTCAAACCTGCAATCCTCCTGTCTCAGCCTCTCAAGTACTGGGCTTACAGGCATGATTCACCATGCCTTGCCTCAGTAAGGTTTTCATTCTGGTTGTCCAGTCTCCAGTATGGCAAGAGAAAAAAAATTGGGGTTTTTTAAGCCACCTGGTTAGTGGTGATTCTTTACAGCAGCTGCAAGAAACTGATACAGGCCTAGACCGCAGAACCCTGTTGGTGTCAACTCCTGACCCCTCTTCTGAGACACTGCAGAGACTGTGTTGAGGGGACCATGTCTAACTGCAGGGGGTCACACATTGGGCTCGCTTGGTCTGCGAGCTGTTGGCCGTCTTCTGGGAGTCCGCAGTTGGTAACTTTCTTCACTAATCTTAGACCCTTTCTCTAACCCACCATGTTTTATGGTCTGCCAAAGCTCCACAGAGAAAGGACCCAATGATGATAAAAAGATGAGAGAGAGAGAGAGAGAGAGAGAGAGAGAGAGAGAGAGAATATAGAACACTTTCTCTTTCTCATAAGAATTCTCCCCTTGGAAAATGTTGCATTCAGAGCTGGTCATGATGACTCATGCCTATAATCCTAGTACTTGGGAGGCTGAGAAAGGAGGATCTCAGGTTCGCAGTCAGCCTCAGCAAACTTAGCGAGGCCCTCAGCAACTTAGTGAGGCCCTGTTTCAAAATAAAACATAAAATAGGGCTGGGGTGTAGCTCGGAGGTAGGATGCCCCTGGGGTCCATCCCCAGCACCACACACACAATGTTGGGTTCATGCTGAAGCATGGTCTGGAAAGTGGACGAGTTAATTCATTTGTCCATGCTTTACTCATTTGCTGGATTTTTTGTTTGTTTGTTTGTTTACATACGATTTTACTAAGATCCTTGGGAAGCTATAGATGGCACAGGGGGCGGGGTGGGGGAACAGCAGATCCAGTATCGGGTGGAGAACACGGAACTAGAGCAGAAGAAGTGGGAAGCAAACACACCTCTAGACCGTGCGGTCCGGATGCTTAATGGCTCACTGCTGTATTAGTATTGACGTGTGACCCAGGAGGGAGCCAGTTTCTGCTCACGGCAGTCAGCCCGCCAACAGAATTACAGCACACTTAGAAATAGGAAGGGAAGAAAACACACATTTAATAACACTTAACATGGAGGCCTGTGGTCAGCTGCCGTGCTCATGCTATTAAAGATCAGCGGGTCACCTGGGCACCAGGTGTTAGGTGATGGTCCCCGTTTGAGGTTCTGTGTTAGAATTTGAGGATGTGGATGTAGGATGAGGCCCAGTTAATCGTGAAAACCATCAATGGATTCGGAAAGTGTGCGAGGAAAAAGTGGGATTGAAGGCTCAGGTCCCACAGCCCACCTGCACCCCGGGGGGACTCAGACCCTAACGCCCTGTGACCGTGCCAAGTCCCCAGGCCTCCCTCTCAATCTGCTTCCTCATCTATAAAGTAGGCATGGCGACTCTTTAGTAAGGAGTAAGTGATACTGAGGATGGAACCCAGGGGCGTTCTACCTCTGAGCTATACCCTCAGCCCTTTTCATTTCTTATTTAGAGACAGGGTCTTGCTAAGTTGCTGAGGGTCTCACTAAATTGCTGAGGCTGGCCTCCAACCTACGATCCTCTTGTCTCAGCCTCCCAAGTACTGGGATTATAGGTGTGTGCCACCGCACCCGGTTCATGATCCACTTTTAAATCCGGATAACCGCCTTGCTTGGGGCTCTGGGAAGAAGAGAGTTGAGACCCTCAGAGTCCCTGCGATGTTGTTTAGAATTTATTGGAAGAAGAGTTTGCAGAGTCAAACTCGTGTGTGATCTGAAGTATGTGTGACAACCTAGGAGTCCGGAATCCCCTGGAAGCTCCATCGCCAGCTCTGACCCCTCCCGCGGAGGAAGTCCTCGGCCCGGAAGCTCCTCATGAAAGCCCTGGATACGCTACCATGCTGGGCCATTTGGGGAATACTTTTTTTTTTTGGTATCTGAGGCTGAACCCAGGGGCATTCTACCTCTGAGCTACACCCTGAGTCCTATTTTTTATTTGGAAACAGGGTTTCACTAAGCTGCTGAGGCTGGCCTCGAACCTGTGATCCTCCTGTCTCAGCCTCCCAAGTACTGGGATTACCGGGTCTGCAGTTGGCTGAAGCCACAGATGCGGAATCCGCGGATCCGGAGGGCCGTCTACACACATTCACTCTACCAAGTTCCTTCCACCCTCCCGCCCCGGCAACGGGACATCCCCCGACTTTCTTCCATCTGATTCTGCAGATGGAGGCAGGTTCTGTGTTTAAAGATTTTTCCAGAGCATTTCCAACATCATTGTTTTATGGATAAAGACTTAAGATTAAATCAGCATTTCCCAATCAGTTTCCATAAACCCACAAGGACTCAAAAATATGGACTGAGGGTAGAAATGGCTAAAAATGACCATAGCCCATATTTCCTTTTCAGTGAGAAAATCCATAGTCAGCTTATTATTTCAATGTTTTCATGGCTTTCAATTAGAGCCCTTTAAAAGGCTCCGAGCGCACACCGAGTCAGCCCACCTAGGAGCGAGCGGGTCAGGGTGGCCGTGACCATCTCTCCTCCCTCTGTTTTGTCACTTACGGGGTGACCCAGCCACCGAGGCATAATTGAGCAGTGTGCAGTGTAAAGTGGGTTTTAATTGTATCGTTTGAGACGGTCGCCGTCCTCAGCCATCGTTCAGTGTGGACATCGGAGAGACCATTGTTCAAAGATGGGGAACATATGGAGCTCTGCATTTTAAATATAAGTTAAATAGGATCATAAAAAGAAATAAGAGTTCTTCCAATTTGTCTCCAGCAGCTCTTTACTAGATCCATAAATTACAGTCATTGTATCAAAAGTGACACACTGAGATTTCCTTCGAGTTTAAAAATTGGTGTCGCGAAGAGAAAGCCCAGCGAGGCCGCCACCTGAGGCGCCTTGCCGTCTCTGGGACCACGGTCTCCACGTGCTTCTCTCTGCAGAGAGCAATTGTTAGCAAACGGCAATGGGAACTTTCACACTTTGCTCTTCACTTAAAATAAAACACAAAACTTATTTTAAAAAGAAATCAGTTGAAGTTGGGCGTGGTGGCGCCTGCCTGTAATCCCAGTACTTGGGAGGCTGAGACAGGAGGATCACAGGTTCCAGACCAGCCTCAGCTACTTAGCGAGACCCTGTTTCAAAATAAAAAATAAAAAATTTGGGCTGGGGTGTGACTCAGAGATAGAATGCCCCTGAGTTCAATCCCCAGAAAATAATAAATAAATGAATAAATAAATAAGACCAGTTAATTGTGCGCTGCTGGCCAGGATGTAAATGGTGCAGCTGCCGTGGAAAATGGTGTGGCGGTTACTCACAAAGTTAAAACAGTGCGGCCGTGGGACCCAGCAACTCCATTGCTGGTATCGATTCCAAAGGATTGAACACTGGGACACGGGCCTATATTTTCATTTCCATAAAAGGTGGAAGGAACCCAAGTGTCCATTGGTATTTTTTGGTTATAGATAATCAAAATGTGATTTCTACATAACATGAGCCAGTTGTGGTGACACACACTTGTAATTCCAGTACTTGGGAGGCTGAGACAGGAGGATCACCAGTTCGAGGCCAGCCTCAGCAACTTGGCGAGATCCTATTTCAAAATAAAAAGGGCAAGCCGGGTGGGATGGTGCACGCCTGTAATCCAGTACTTGGGAGGCTGAGATGGGAGGATTGTAGGTCCAGGGCCAGTTTCAGCAATTTATCGAGGCCCTCAGCAACTTAGTGAGACCCTGTTTCCAAATAAAAAATAAAATAGGGTTGGGGGTGTAGCTCAGAGGTAGAATGACCCTGGATTCAATCCTCAGTACCATAAATAAATAAATAAATAATAAATAAATAATAAATAAATAAATAAATAAATAAATGGCTGGGTCGTAGCTTGAAGTGAGGAAATTGAAAAGACCAGGCAGTTAGGGCAGAGGACCTGGGAACAGAAAGGGTTAAAAGAAACCATCTGTAAAAAGAACAGCCACAGGGAAGGTGAACAATGAGCAGCGACGGTGCAAGTTGAAACAAAACTTCAGCCCCTTCTGGGGGCCGAATCCGAGGATGACCGGTGTCAACAAGTCCCAAGAGTGATCAGGATGGAAGGTCGGGGGTGGCAGACAGGAGGCGCCAGGAGGTTAGAAGCGCCCACCGACCTGCAAGATAGAGATTCGATGAGGGGCTGAAACTGGGCCATGGACGTTGGGTTCCCAGGATCCAAATCAGACCAATCACATGGGAACCACTGGGGAGCCACACGGGGGGATGAAAGCTGGTCCCCGGGAATCTTGAAAGGCCCCTCTTCTGTTTGGGAGCCATTCTGTCTTTCTATTTTCTACCTTCTCTTGGCTTAAAATAAACGTTCATGCTCCTACACCCACCTTCCAGTGTCCATGGACTTCATTTGTGGATTTTCGTGAGGCCAAAGACCCAGAAAGAGAAAACATGGCTTCAGGAGGTTGAGTGCCCCTGGCTTCAATCCCCAGTACCCAAAGCAAAACAAAACACCGCGAGAGAAACAAGCAAACAAACACGAAGAAGTCACAGCAGTCATTCAGTTGACTCCAAGGGGGTTCAGTATTTGTGGAATTGACAAATATGAAATATTCAAGAGATGAATCAGTGATTCCTCCCTGGTTGCATGGACTTTAGCTGCTGCACACCTACACACGCGGAAGACCGCGCCTGGGGACTGTCACCGTGTGGATGTGGTTTGTCTCCTAAGGGTTCTTGTGCCCAAGTCCTAGTCCCCAGTGTGGACTTGATAGGAAGTGGAAGGACTTTATTTTTTTTTGTGTGTGTGTGGTACTGGGGCTTGAACCCAGGGGCATTCTATCTCTGAGCTACACCCCCCATGTCCCCAGCCCTTTTATTTTGTTTTTGTTTTGAAACAGTCTCACTAGGCTGCTGAGACTCTCACGATGTTGCTGAGGCTGGCTGAGAACCTGTGATCCTCCTGTCTCAGCCTCCCAAGTACTTGGATTACAGGTGTGTGCCACCATGCCTAACTGGTGGTAGGACCTTTAAAAGGCGGAGGCTGGGTCCTTTATAAAGAAAAGAAGCACCGGGTGTGGTGGCGCACACTTGTAATCCAGTACTTGGGAGGCTGAGAGGAGGATCGCAGGTTCTCAGCCAGCCTCAGCTACTTAGTGAGGCCCTCCGTAACTTAGTGAGACTTGTTTCAAAATGAAGAATAAAAAATAGGGCTGGGAGTGTAACTCAGAGATAGAATGTGCTTGGGTTCAATATCCAGTGACTCACACACACACACACACACACACACACACACACACACGAGGCCACCCATTCTTGGCCCCTTCTGCACACCGCTATTTCCCTCCCGCTTCTCTGCCATGTGCCGGTGCAGCCCAGGGGCCCTCACCAGAGGCCGACTGGATGCGGCTGCCTGATATTAGACGTTCAGCTTCCAAAACTGTGAGCGAAATAAGTCTCTCTTCTTCTTCTCCTTCTTCTTCTTCTTCTTCTTTTTTTTTTTTTTTTTTTTGGTACCGGGGATTGAACGCAGGGGCGTTCTACCTCCGCGCTACGCCCCCGGCCCTATTTTTTATACTTTATTTTGAAACCGGGTCTCACGAAGTTGCGGAGGGCCTCACTAAGTAGAGAGAGAGAGAGAGAGAGACAGGGAGAGAGAGAGAGAGAGAGAC